>CM021108.1:237466988-237505762 GCA_007115665.2 Sequoiadendron giganteum | reverse complement strand
TAACAAGGAATATTAAGGGGGAAAAATTGAATATTAAAATAATAATTAAAATATCAACCCAATTATGAACCCAAAGAATACTAATTGAACTTGTACCTTAAGTAGCATAAGCATATCTCTGCAACCGTCCCACTAGAAGAATTTAATTGGGAAGATTTAATGTCATAGAGTAATGAGAGGCTAGGAAAGAATGTGTAACAACATTATTAAAGTATAGGTCACACATCAAAGGAAGGAGAATGGAATTTTAAATAAAAATTAAATGCATATATAATAGAAGGGATCTAATTGGAATAGAATGTGGGTAGTCAGCATAAAGTGAATGATGACACCTTATGTGAGCAACATAGAAGAAAGGAAAGGAAGAGTTGAAGGAAAAATAGGGGGCTATGACAAAAAAAAAGGTTGTCTATGATTAAAAATGGGTAAAAACTAAATGCACACCACTTGCAAGATAACACAACTTGGAAGAGGAGCTAAGGTGTGAGGAAGGAGGGCATGTAGGTGCTGATAGAAGGTAGTGTGGAGATTTTTAAAAAGGGGCTATTGTATATGAAGGTATGGCTGCACAAGATTTGGAATGGCAATGATAGAGGAGAAACAGCATATTAAATGACATCTTAAGAATTAAAAATGCAGCGATTATAAAGAAAAAAGCAGGGCATAGCTAGTTTGGGGGTAAGGAACCAGCCAAAAGGTATTAAGACAATGCAATAAGGTAATGGCAGAGACAATAAAAGGAAAATGTCATTAAAAAGGAAGAAGGTTTACCAAGAGAAGAAGGAAATTTTGAGGTGAAGGAAAAACCACATATTTCTCAACATAGAGTGTAGATTTGAAGGATAGAGACAAAAGGAAAGAGAAGGTGAAAATTTGTGAAAGATAGGATAGTAGATCAAAATGGCATGAGAGGATATTAAATGCCAAAGAGAGAATTTTTGTAATGGATATGTAATTGTAATTTTATTTGGATAAATATTGTATTTTTTCAAGTTAATTATTTGAATGGAGTGAATATTCCTCTTTATAATTTATGCATTTGTGTGAGTGTTGGAAAGAGGAGGGGGTTCCTTTGTATCAATTGGTATTAGATCCTATGATCTTGAGCATGTGGAAATACCACCAAATGTGAGGTAGTCCACACTAGGATCAGTAGGTAGAAGAGAGTGAGAAGGTAGTAGAGAAGAAACTTAGGAGGGTTGTTACAGGTAAGAGGAGTCTTGAGCAGCAATGAGCTTGAAGCTATGAAAGAATTTGTTTTGAATATTGAGTTCGATGGAAGATTGCATGAGGTGAGATTTCAACAAGAAAGATGGGATGGGTCATGAGGAGACCCGTGCAGATACTATTTTGGGAGATAGTGGAGGATGAGAATTTTGAAAAGATGGGACAAATGGTCAATGAGGAAGTGGTAAAGAGGAGTGAGAAGAAGAACGAGGATAGAAACTTGAGAAAGAAAGAGGAAGATGTGAGAGTAGCCCCTACTGAAGAAGTTACAACAAGGACATGCCATGAGGAAGGCATGGAGAATTAAGAAGACAAATGGGAAAGAGGTCACAGTGGATGGTGAAGATCATGTTTTGTTTGCACAAATGTTGGTGATTAAGGAATAATGGATGTTGAAGATCATTGTTGTAGTGAAGAGAGAACAAGAAGTTGTAGCTAACAAGGATGTGGATGTTATAGCTAAGGTAAAATTTCTTTTTAATAATGATATTTTATTTTTAGATGAAATGATATCAGGAGAGAGGCATAGAGAGAAAAAGAATTTAGTACATGTTCCATATTTTATTGTAGAGATAGTGAAATATTTTGCAGGATTTTGGTGGAGGTGGTCAGTTGGGGGAGGGTTCAATCCCATGAAGAAGGAGACTAGAGTGGAGAGCATTTGGCAGAGGAGATCAAGCTGTGGTGGACATGAATCTATAAGGAGGGGAAGAAGGAAGAATATGTAGTGTTGTTGGAGGAAGATGGTGTGTGTTCAAGATAGGTGCTCGAAGAAGAGGAAGAAATAATTTGGGACACTTGTTACGATGATGGATTTCACTCTAGATTATTCACAATCTCGAAGGGTCATTTGGTCATCCAACTCCACCATTGTGATCCTATGCTCATAATTTTTCTACTCGACATGTCCGATGCAAGAGCATCTTAGGAAAGTTCACAATCCTGCATCAAACAAAAACATGGTGTTCATTTTTGTTATAGTTTTGGTTTTTATTCTCTTTTGGAAGAAATTTCGGTGCAACTTTGGAAGTGGCAAAGACATTCAACAAAGTATTGAGTTATATTTGGGTCTTGTGTATATTTTGACACTGGCAGTATTCTTCAAGTACCATTAATGTAGATTAGGATTTCATGGACAATGTGGAGTTGAAAACTAATTTCAATTGACTAGCGTATTCCTTCAAATGTGTACCTTCCTATTGAGTGTGATTGGTGTGATTAAGAAAATTCTATATGATGAAAATAATCCATTCAAGAATTTGTTTCATTCAATATTTTCCTTATAATTTAAAAGTGAAAGAGGCAATGCCCTATGTGTTACAAGATATGACAATTTGCATTGTATAATTCAAAAAGCATTTGCAGATTTAAAAGAAGAAGAAAAATTCTAAATGGGAAGATAAGAGGTCTTGGTTGGAAATAGAGGCGTATCATTTAATTAAATGTATATTGCAATTTGGAGATAAAAAGGTCAAGCAACATGGTAGATTTAAAATAGGGAACAAGGAATGTGAAGGGGCAATAGTAAAAATGTATATTGTAATTTGGCATGGGACAAAGAATTTAAATGGGAATATTTAATGCCATAGAGTAATGGGAGGCTATGAGAAAATGTGGAACAACATGAGTAAATTATAGGTCGCACATCAAACAAAGGAGAATGGAATTTTAAATAAAAATGAAAAAAATATATATAAAAAAAGGGAGTTGATTAGAATAGAAGGTGAGAATTCAACATAAAGTGAATGACCACACCTTATGTGAGCTGAATAAAACAAAGGAAAGGAAACATTGAAGGAAAAACAAGGTTCCATGATAAAAAAAAGAAGTCTACTTATGATTAAAAAGGGGTAACAAAACTAAACACACAACACTTCCAGGAGAATGCAGCTTGGAAGAGGAGCTAAGGCATGAGGAAAGAGGGCACACAGGTGTTGATAGAAGGAAACATGGAGATTTAAAAGAGGGTTTGTTGTAGATGAAGGTATGGTTGCACAATATTTTTCATGAAAATGATAGAGAATAAGTGCCATACTGAATGACATCTTAAAAACTAAAAATGTAGAGATTACAAAGAACAGAGCAAGGCATGACTAGTTTGGGGGTAAAAACCTAGTCAAAAGGTATTAAGACAATACAATAATGTAATGGAAGAGATAATAAAAGGACATCTTTAAAAAGAAAGGAGGTCGACCAAGAGAAGGTAGTGTTGAGGTGAAGGAAAAACCATAGATTTCTCTACAAAGAGTGTAGATTTGAAGGACAAAGCCAACATGAAAGAGAAGGTCTAGATTTGTGAAATATAGGATAGTAGATCATAATGGCATGAGAGGCCATGAAATTCCAAAGAGAACATATTTTTAATGGAGATTTAATTGTAATTTTATTTGAATAAACATTGTATTTGTACAAGTTAATTATTTGCATTGAGTGAATATTCTTATCTTTGTAATTTGTGCATTTGTGTAAGTGTTGGAAAGAGGAGGGAGTGTCTCTACATTAGTATGGTGGTAGAGGAGGCCATTGTACACTAATTTCTTGTTCCAATGAGAAATTGAGTCAAGTTTCAAAATGTATATAAAAATGGATATGTAGAAAAAACTAGATATCATTGAAAAATTTTGGAGTAAGATGAAAGAGGAGATGGATACCATAACCCTTGAAAGGGGTAGGGAATTGGTGAAGAAGGAAATGTGTTTGTTGCTAAGAGGCTGGTACATATCCTTGGAAATTGTATTTGATGTCATAAGAAGGCATGAGGGTGAGAATATATTTTTTGTTATAGAGGTAAAAGAAGAAGCTTTGTATTTTGGTTCTAGATTCCACCCTAGGCTTGACACTTAGGTTGTATGGAAAATTTTCCTAGAGACCAATAAGCCATAAGTAATAAGTTAACCCAATGAGCTAATGAGGAACCTCATTATCAGAAGAGTTGGGGACACAAGTACCACTCAAGAAAATTATTTAACAATGAATGTAACCCTCTTTATAGAGGCTACTATTAAGAAGCTACAAAAGGATCTTGATAAGGAAAATTCCTTAAATTAGAGTCTGGAGCAGAAAATAAATGCAATGCAGGGACTTTTGCAACCTCCCCAACAAATAAGTGAAGCACAATCTTCACAAGATATAAATAAACTAGAAATTGAGATTAAGGAATTTAGAGATAAGCTAAAGCATAGCACAATAGAGGCTAGAGCAACAAAATGATTAGTGAAGAAGGTCTTTGATTTGGTGGATAACATTTTGGGGTAAAGATTATCCAAGATTTTCTCTCTACTAAATAATATGTGGGAAAACTACACAAATTTTAAGTATGGATTCTCTAGCCACAATCAAGTCTGGATGAAGTTGAGATGCATGCATATTAGTTGGTCCAAAGGAATTGAAGTGTTGAGGCTTGTCATCAATAATTTTGGTTTTGATAGTAGTTTGGCATCCACCATTTTCAGCATGTTAGATCTATTGGATGACATAATTAGTCATCATATTAGATTCAAGGACCTTGTGAAGAAGGATCTCAACACTTTTGATGGATTTAAAGAATTCTACATGCCTCCAATTTTGATTGAGGAGGGTGAGGTTATTGCATATGTGGAGTGGAAGTATCAGTTTGTGAATCTTCTAACTCCTTTGTATAATAAAATAAATAAAGATGGAGAATTTGATGTTAACCAATTAAATGCAAGTATTGATGAACTTCCAAAGCTAGACCTTGGTTTATTAGGTTTTCTAAACCTAGTACAATTTTTTACTGGAGAAGATTACAAGATACACTTGGTGAGGGTCAACAGCTTCTTGCTAGCTAGGATTGACACTTTAGCATAATAGGTGGAAGCCATGGAGGAATAAGATAATGCAACTTGAGTTGTGTTTCAATCGAATTCCAAAAAAAATATATATCTATTGTTTGGGCTTGTCAAGAAAAATTTCAGAATATCCTATCATATATAGAAGGTAATTTTGGGGAGATCACTTGCCATATGTTGACTTCAATGATACAAAGATCCCAACTAGTTTTGGGCAGCTAGTATATTTTTGAGTAACTTGTTATCCTATGTAAATATTACCATCGCTAGGATTTTTTTCTTCTTGTGACTTGGTAGTTGAATGAGGCCCTTTTCTCATTTCTTCCCCTGTCTCTATAAAAGGGAATTTCAGGCCTCATTCAAAGGGTTCTGCTCCTCAATCTTTATAAGTCCTCATATAGGTTATAGGTTGTATAGAAAAATCCTCTAAAACTTAGAGAGGATATATTTTAATTTTTCTTTGTAATAGAAATAGATGACTCGAATACTCATTGTATTGCATAAAATTACAATATACTTTTGTCATTTTCTCCACTACTGTACACATATTTTTTCTCAATATAATCAAGGATTATCTCTAGTTCTCATTTCACATTCTATGTTATGGATATTTGAATTATTATTTTTTGTTAAAGGAATAGAATACATTTTCTTTTAGTTCATATATTAGAGATTGTGTGGTTATAATATGTATTAATAAGTAGTTTGATAATAGTTATTCATTTATTGGTTTCTTGTTGTAAGTAATTAAAATTATTAGAAGCCAAAGGTTGGTTTGTTGTAGGAATTTTCGTCATTTATAGAATCTGTTGTGGATAAGGCTATTGAAATGCACACAAGACAACTAAGAGGGGGGTGAATTAGTCGTATCAATTCTTTCACTTATAAAATTAAACAATTCCACTTTATTTTCAATTTGTTATTAAGTATGAACATGAAATGCAAATAACAGAAACACAACACCAGAGACACAAAATTTACGTGGAAAACCCAATGAGGGAAAAAACATGGCGAGGATTAACTCACAATATAGTACAATGCAAAAATCGGATCAGGCTCACTACCTGAGGGCTCATTGCCCAGATATAAAGGCTCACTACCCAGATATAAAAGCTCACTACTCAAATTAAGGCTCACTGCCTTAGGACTCACTGTCCAGAAAGAGAGGCTAACTGCCTATAGAAAATTAAAAAGAAATAGATAAAGATCCACCACCAAGAGTTCCACACACTTCACAACTTGATCAAAATATTCTTTATACAATGAAGTACTACTCACTCTTCCACACTCAACTTTTTACACTTATTCACACACTATTCTCTTGCTCAAATAAAATGATCGATGGATGATCAATTCGCTTCAACTTGAATTGCTTATATACCATATTCAACCTTAGAAATATTCATAAGGTCGACTACTCAACATTCTCGTGGTGGACAAGAATGTGAGAGGGCCAATTACATATTTAATTTAGGACCCAAACAACATCTTGGATCATACATACGCTTTCTCAAATCGATGCAAAAGCATAATGTAACATGTAGACACCAAGTCGGCCAAACCTAATGAAACATTGATGATATTTGAAGTACACGCATCACCAGAAAGATAAAGTCAAATGGATTTCCCAACATGCTTCATAATTAATTTTACCATCTCTAAGAACAACTCAGATACATATGCAACAATTTCAACAAACTTCATTCATAGAGAATAGCTCACCAGTCCAACCAGGACAACTAACAGAAATATCAGAGCTCTGGAGTACATCTTCCAGAGTGTCAAATCACATACAACTTTGCCAGAACATAGAAACCATAAAAAAAAGTGATCTCCCAGATCTGCAAGATCTGCGACCAAATACCAGAAGACTACGGAGCCAAGAAATGTCTCCTAGTCCAAAACAAGATAACTCTACAAACTAGTTCACACACTGGTCAACATAACTTTTACTCTCCATCAACCCAGAAGCTAAAACTTGAAATACATAATCCATTTAAGCTCATGAACACACCTCCAAATCCATATAGACATAAGATAAACATAGAGAAAATGTGGACCACATTACCAAATCATACATAGAACACACTTAAACATAGCTTTCATTGTTTCTCAAATTTTCTCAAAAGAACTTGTGATGGAGGAGCATTTGAAAGTATTCAAAAATTTAGGATATTGATAGTGAAGTGGTAGGTTTTCTAGTTATGTGATGAAGCTTTGTATATTGGCTAGAGACATACATTGATGATGAGAAGTCACTAACTGAAGGGTTTGGTGTTGAGTATGTCTAGTTTATCCACAAAAGTTTAAGAGGTTCACATGAAGAATTGATCGAGTTATGGATGTCTGTGTTTAGACAGTTGTTCAATTATTCTAGTTGATGTGCTTGAAGGAAGATGATGTGAGTCTGATGGCTTGAGATGTTACAGACATATCTATGGTGATTCATGATGATGGTGGATGTTTCCAAAACATGTGTTGATGGTCTGCATTGATCTTGGTGCTCGTTATTGATGGATTTCTTTTGTGAGTTCAAAGTTTCCATGTTCTTGGCCGACATGGTATTGTAACGTGTTGTGGATCTTTGGGGATTAAATTTAGAAGGTGTTGCATGTTCAAGGATTTTTATTTGGGTCCTTGCTTTGTTGTCACCAATGTTGGTTGGTGCGCATTGCAATTTATTATTGTTTTTGGCTGACCCATTTGGGTCTACATGTTATGTTATTAGCCATTGTAATTGGGCTGACTTGTCAAGAGTTAAATGATGCACGAATGATATAAATAGAAGGGAGAGGATTTGTTATGAGATATAGAGAAAAGAGATAATCAATAAGGTTCTTGATAATATGAAGTTTGAAGTATGGGGAAGAAGTATTTTGATCCAGAAGGATCTCAGAGCAGGGAAGGAGTGTGGAGCAAGAAATGGAGTCGATAGAAGATTGTTGTGAAGATTGTCATTATCTGAGTTATTTATAATTCCTGGATTGCATCCTAGCATATGTAAAGTCTGAGTGGCACCTGTAATGTGTTTTGAGATTGAATATAATAAGTAATGAGCATTGAAGGCTAGGTTTTTCCCTTTGAAGGTTTTCCCAAGATAGATCTTGTGTCTGGTGTTCATGAATGACTTTGATCTTTCTGTAGATTAGCTGTTAATTTTTGTTCCATATCTATTAAGATCATGGAGTTTTTGGTTAGGTTGCAAGGATTGATAGTCCTTAATTGGATTCTCCTACCTCGACTACATCAATTGGTATCAAATTTGGTTGGTTGCTAGTTTATTAGAGTTGGTTGAAGATTTGGTTGGGAATCTGAAGAGTTGGTTGTGAATCTATTGCAAGATGGGGAGGATTGGGAAAAGGACAAAGAAGGAAAAGGAGAACCTGATATGTGCAAAGGATATTTTGGATGAGGAATTGTGTGAACTCAAGAAGTATAATGCATAATTGATGGAGAAGATGAAAGAACTAGGAAGAGACAAGTATGATTCTCTTGAAGAAGAACTAGAATTTAAAAGAAGGAGAAATGAAGAACTTGAAGCAGATTTGGGTAATTTTGAAGATATTGAAAAAGAAATGGAGAAGGATTCATGTTGTTTAAAAAGTTGGACAAGAAGAGCAGAGCTCTGGAGGAAAGTTTGAGGGAGCTGAACAAGGAGAATAATTTGTAGAAGAAGGAAATATCAGACTTGAAGGAACATGTTAATCAGTTGGAGAAGGAGAATGAAAGATTGAAATCTAAACTTGAAGTGTGTGAAGTTTCCTGTGATACTGATGATTTGTGTGATGTTGCAGAAGATGAAAGTGAGAGTAAGCCTATAATTGTTGGAGATGGTATTGGTTTCAAAATCATGCAAAGAATTGGATATAGAGGAAAAGGATTGGGAAAGCATCAACAAGGAATGATAGAACCTATTGAACTAGTAATGAGAGCAAAGGGTGAAGGCCTTGGATATGGCAGAGGTATGGATGTTGTTACAAGTTCAAATTAGGGAAGAAAAGGTATATATTGTTCACATTGTAATAGGCATGGACATGAAAAGGAATTGTGTTGGGATCTATATCCTTGTAAGTTATGTGGATTAAGGAATCATTTTGAGGAGATGTGTTGGGATAAAATGAGAAGGAGAAAGCCTATGATAGATTGTAAGTAGATGAATTATGGATGGATTGATGGAGAAAAATGGAAACATGTTACTTGTATGTTTAGAAGATTGTACAAGTGGAAGAACTCCTATGTTGGAGGAAACGAGGGTTCAAGAAATAGAGAAAGAAGACCTTATGCAGATCAGAACAAGGATAGTATTTCAAACTATAGGGGGAGAGGTGATAGGAGTCATAATTCTTA
Organism: Sequoiadendron giganteum; assembly: GCA_007115665.2. Classification (NCBI taxonomy): domain Eukaryota; kingdom Viridiplantae; phylum Streptophyta; class Pinopsida; order Cupressales; family Cupressaceae; genus Sequoiadendron; species Sequoiadendron giganteum. The sequence continues at coordinate 237,496,379 of CM021108.1, read as the reverse complement.
TCACAATGAAGGGTACTAGAGGACTGAAATATGATTTGTTAGGGAAGGAACCCATTTTCAGGTTTTGGAGAAGAAAGATGCAAGCACTGAATGTCATCAAGAACCTGATATCAGAGATGCTAATGAAAGAGAAGCAGTAAAGGATGCAGAGATAGTTTGTGCAGATGAAGAAGAGAATGAATTAATTTATCCAGAGGAAGGGGAGCCTTTGGAGGAATCAGATTTCATAGTGGAACTGAAAGAAGGTGAAGCATTGATTTTGAAGGAAATATGCATGAAGGAATAGAAGAAGACAATAATCTTGAGGACACTTGTAGGGTAGGCTTGCTCAAAGTGTCGACTATTGAGACAGTATAAGGCCTGCAATTAGATTGTTGAACCTTGACCATGACAAGATGAGGAATCTAAGGCAATTTGTAGGGTAGGCTTGCTTAGACCACCAACCAGTGAGGTAGTGCAAGGCCTACAAGTAGAGTGTCAAACCAATTAAAGGAGTAGAGCTTGAGGTAGTTGCAAGTACCTATGGACAGATCACCAAACCCATTGAAGAGGTAACATTGCTTAGTAGAACTTGAGGTAGTTTTGCAGGGTGGAATTGAAAAGAATGGCGACCTAGAGGTAGTTGCAAGTACCTATGGATAGATCACTGAATGAATGAAAGAGATAACATTGGATTTGATATACAAAACAAAGTGAAGAGGCTCACTTTTCAAATAACCCTGAGAGTCTGATGCAGGAGCATTTGAAAGTATTCAAAAATTGAGGAAGTTGATAGTGAAGTGGTAGGTTTTCTAGTGATCGATGAAGCTCTATATGTTGGCCAGGGACAGACATTGAGGATGAGAAGTTGTATATTAAAGGGTTTTTTGTTGAGTATGTCTATTTTATCCACTAGATGTTCTAGAGGTGCTCATGAAGAATTGATCAAGTTATGGATGTCTATGTGCAGATAGTTGTTCAATTATTCTAGTTGATGTGCCTGAAGGAAGATGATGTGATTCTGATGGCTTGAGATTTCACAGATGTCTCTGTGGTGATTCATGATGATTGTGGATGTTTCCAAAATATGTGTTTATGGTATGCATCGATCGTTGTGCTTGTGATTGATGGATTTATTTTGTGAGTTTAAAGTTTCCATGTTCTTGGCTGATAGGGTATTGTAACATGTTGTGGATCTTTGAGGATTAAATTCGAAAGGTTTTGCATGATTGAGGATGTTGATTCGGGTCCTTGCTTTGTTGTGGATGATGTTGGGTGGTGTGCATTGCAATTTCTTATTCTTTGTGGCCAACCCATTTGGGTCTGCACTTTATGTTATTAGCCATTGTAATTGGGTTGACTTGTTAAGAGTTAAATGATGTGTGGATGATATAATTAGAAGGGAGAGGATTTCTTATGAGATATAGAGAAAAGAGATAATCAATAAGGTGCTCGATAATGTGAAGTATGAAGCACGAGGAAGAAGTATTATGATCTAGAAGGATCTCAAAGCAAAGAAGGAGTGTGGAGCAGGAAATGGAGTTGATAGCAGATTATTGTGAAGATTGTCATTATCTGAGTTATTTGTAATTCCTAGGTTGCGGCCTAGCATTTGTAAACCTTGAGTGGCACTTGTAAATTTTTTTTAGATTGAATATAATGAGTAATGAGCTTTGAAGGCTGGGTTTTTCCCTTTGAGGGATTTCCCAAGATAAATCTTACGTCTAGTGTTCATAAATGACTTTGATCTTTCTGTAGATTAGCTTTTAATTTCCATTGCATATATATTGTGATCATGCAGTTTCTGGTTAGGCTGCAAGGTTGGATGGTCCTTAATTGGATCCTCCTACCTTGAATACATCAACTTGGAAAATACACAACTTACTCAACTTGTACAGTGTTGACATCAATTAGAAGATTAATCACAACACCACCAAACACATCCATACTTGCAACAATCTCCCCCTTTGTAATTGATGGCAAAAAAAACCACCAAAAACAACATACATGATTCTTAAAAGTGAAAACCTACCTAGCATACAATTTTCACATGATCTCTCTCCCATATCCTACATGATTTTCAGAAGTGACAACCTACCAAGCATACAATTTTCACATGATCTCTCTCCCCCTTTGACATCAATGGAAAAGGAAATTCTTTCCATAAAGCTCTATTCAATCCCCCTAAGGAGTACACCCACAACACATACTACAACAATGCAATTCTCTACTCCCTGCGAGGAGTAGACCTCAATCATTAGTCTAGAACAAAAAGAGTCTATGAATCCACTAGACTGACGCACCTCCATGTGCACTTAGTAAAAAGGAGGGGAAAAAACCCCTAACTTCCCTCTGAGATACTCAAAAGTATCCTTCAAAAGGAACTTAGTGAATATGTCTACAACTTGTTCTTTAGTAGGCACATATTCAAGTCTAAATTCATTCCTCAACACCTTTTCCCTCAAAAACTAATACTTAATAGATATATGCTTTGTTCTAGAATGCATCATCGGATTCTTTGAAATGTTTATAGCACTTGTATTGTCACAAAAGATAGTAATATATTCATCACTTTCCACACCTATGTCCATTGAAATTTGTTTCATCCACAATACCTATGTACAACAAGATGTTGCTGCAATATACTCTGCGTCTATACTGGATAAAGAAACTAAATCTTTTTTCTTCCTCAACCATGAAACTAATCTTCCTCCAAGAAAGAATCATCCTCCACTTGTACTGTTTCGGTCATCTACACATCCAACCCAATCAATATATGTGTAGGAATTCAATGTGAAATAATTGTCCTTCAAATACCATAGCCCAAAATCTAGAGTTCCTTTAAGATATCTGAATATCCTCTTCATAGTTGTAACATGTGCTTCCTTCAGTTCTGCTTGAAATCTTCCAACTAAACATACTGCATGCATAATGTCAAGTCTAGTAGCAGTAAGATGCAACAATCTGCCAATCATGGATCTGTACATGCTTTGATCAACTTTAACAGATTCATCATCCTTAGTCAACTTACAACTAGTTACCATAGGGGTACAAACTAGTTTAGAGTCATCCATTTTAAACTTCTTTAAAAATTCCTTAACACACTTAGATTGTGAAATGAATATCCCTCTTTTCAATCTGATTAACTTGAAGTCCAAGGAAGAAATTCAGTTCACCAATCATAGACATTTCAAATTCTTTTTGTATCTCATCCACAAACTTCTTACACATACCTTCATTTCCACCAAAAATGATATCATTAACATATACCACAATTATCAACATCTTACCTTTCTCAACCTTAAAGTAAAGATTTTTATTTGTGGACCCCTTGTTGAATCCCTGCTTAGTCAAGTATCTATCCAACCTAGCATACCAAGCTCTGGGAGCTTGCTTCAAACCATATAATGCTTTCTTCAACTTATAAACCATGTCCAGTTTATCAGATAGTGAAAAAAATTCCAGTTGCTCTATGCATACTTCTTCTTCCAATTCCACATTCAAGAATGTAGACCTGACATCCATCTAATATACCTTGAATTCTTTATGAGCTGAAAATTCCAAGAAAATCTGAATGGCCTCCATTCTTGCTACAGGTGCAAAATTTTCTTCAAAATCCATACCTTCAACCTTTGAATATCCTTTACAAACCTGTCTTGCTTTATTTCTAACTACTTCACCATCTTCATTCAATTTGTTTCTGAATACCCATTTCAAACCAATCACATTCTTGTTTGCAGGCCTAGGGACTAATTACCAAGTCTCATTCTTTTCTATTTTTTGTAATTCCTCTTCCATTGCTCTCATCCAACTTTCATCATCACATGCTTCATTCACAGTCTTAGGATCAATATTATAAAGTAAACACAGGTTTACCTCAACCCCTTTGCTTCTTGTCTTCACTCCTTAAATTTTGTCTCCAATTATCTAATCCTCCAGATGATTTCTCTGAACATATTTAGGAGTCTTCGATGTAGGTTCCAGACTTTCTTCTTCTTCTTGTACTTTCTCATAGATAGGCTCACAAGGTTCAACTTTATTTATCTCCACTAGTCTATACATAGCTTAATAAACCTTCACATTATTACTTTCAATGATTTTGATTAGCCTCTTATTAAAACATCTATAAGCCTTGATTTTATTAGAATATCCAAGAAAGATTCCTTCATCACATCTAGCATCAATTTTTTTAAGATTTTCTTCATCTCTTCTAATGTAACATCTATTACCAAATACCTTAAAGTATTTCATAGTAGGAGACTTACTAGTCCATAACTCATAAGGAGTCTTAGTGGTGTTACCTTTGATTTGAACTATATTAAGAATTTAAACAACAGTATAAATAACTTCTCTCCACTACACATCAGGAACATTTGATTCTTGTAGCATGGTTATAGTTTCTTCTTGTATAGTCATGTTCTTTCTCTCTATAATTCCATCCTGCTACGGGGTTCTAGGAGTAGAATAATGTGTTTATATTCCATGCTCTTCATAGAATGCATTGAACTGACTGGATGTAAACTCTCCACGTCTATTAAATCTTAAGCATTTAATTCTTAGATTTGCCTCATTTTCTACTCTTGCCTTAAACACCTTGAATATATCAAGAGCCTAATACTTTTCCCTAAGAAATATAACCCATGTCATCCTAGAGTAACCATCAATTAAAAGCATAAAGTACTTGTAACCATTCAGGCTACCTATTCTTGTAGGACCATAGAGGTCTATATGAATTAACTCGAGCATTCTAGTAGAAGATTGATTTTTTCCTTTGAAATTTTTTCTTGTCTACTTTCCCATCTGACAACTTCTAAGACTGAATTAGAAGGATTTTTTATTCTAGGGAGATCTCTCACAACTTCTCTAGAACTAATTCTAACCATATTATCAAAACTCACATTTCCCATTCTCCTATGCCAGAGCCAACTCTCACTAATTTGTGAAACCAAACACTGACCATCACCTCCTTTATGTTGATAGATGTTCCATGAGTTCTTCCAGCTACAACCACAGTTTTAGATCCTTTTTTGATCTCACAAGTCTTATCCTAAAACACAAGCTTAGAAATTTTGCTATACATTTGTCCAACACTTAAGAGATTATGTCTTAAACCATTTACATAATAAACATCATCAGTATTTTTTTTCCATCAAGGCTAATTGTCGCTTTACCAACTATCTTAGTACTAGAGTCATCTCCAAACATGAATATACCTCCATCATACTTCTCAAGTTTAGTGAACTTAATCTTATCTCCAGTCATATGATTTGAATATCGACTATAAATTACCCAAAAGTCATCATCCTGTCTAGCATGAAAATCAATCACCAGAGTACCTTCTACTTCATTCTTCTTGTCCTTTGGACCAGATTCCTTTCCACATTTCTTTTCCAAGGCTAGAAACAAGCACTCATCTTTATCTTCCTCAAGGTTGGATTCATCATCAGAAATCCCTACATCTTCTTTGAAATAATACAACTTCTTGAACTTCCTATCCTTCTTATCCTTGTAGTTATTTTTATTACCATCCTTATTCTTCTTTTGCGTAGTTCTATTAGGACATCTTGATGCATAATGACCAATATTTCCACAGCTAAAAAATTTAAAAGGCAACTTACCTTTGTATTTACCAATACTCTTCTTCAATCTCCTTGTAAAATTCGCTTCCAGATCTTTTGTATCATCATCATCATCATCTCCTATCTTCAAAGCTTTAAAGGTTGTTTTAGTCTTCTCCTTATCTGTTGCAAAGTTTCTAATCTCGAATGTCATTAAGACACCAAATAGATGTTCCTTAGTAAATGTCTTTGGATCATACTGTTCTTCAAGAGTAGATACTTTGTCACTATTGTTTTCTGGTAAGGTCATCAAGATCTTCTCAATTATATCCTCATCCTTCATGGTACCTCTTTGATTCTTGATTTTAGTTGCTATAGTGTCAACTCTCTAATAGTAGCTTGCAATGTCTTCTCCATCTTCCATTCTCAAATTCTCAAATTTTTAGTTAGCAGTTAATATCCATGACAACTTCACTCTCTCATTTCCTTCATAAATTTATTTCAATTTTGTCCACATTTCATTTGTAGTAGCTAAGGAAACAAATTTTGATCTTTTGGTTTTAGATAGTGCTCTTAAGATAGCAAACCTCGCTCTTTCGTTCTCTTCAAAAGTTGTAACCTCATCAACAGAGCAAGGTCTAGCTGCTACAATCACATACTTTATCTCCACATCTTTCCATGTATTGAAACTAATTGAAATCAAGTAACTTCTCATCTATTCTTTCCAGTCACTGTAATCAGATCCATCAAACATAGGAAGCTACAACTTGTGTTCCATCTGATCTACCTCAAGCGGTTAAGCTTTTAACTAAGGAATCAGAGATCTGATACCAATTGTTTAAATGCACACAAGACAACTAAGAGGGGGGTGTGAATCGGTTGTATCAATTCTTTGACTTATAAACTTAAACAATTCCACTTTATTTTCAATCTATTATTAAGTATGAACATGAAATGAAAATAACAAAAAAACAACACCAAAGACACTAGATTTACGTAGAAAACCCAATGAGGGAAAAACCACGGTGAGGATTAACTCACAATATAGTAGAATGTAAAAACCAGATACGCAGGCTCACTACCTAGATTAAGTTTCACTGCCTTAGGACTCATTGTCTAGAAAGAGAGGCTTATTGCTTACATAATATTACAAAGAAATAGATAAAAATCCACCGCTAGGATTTCCACACACTTCGTAACTTGATCAAATTATTATTTATACAATGAAGTACAGTTTGCACAATTCACTCTTCCATACTCTGCTTTTCACACTTATTCAGACACTCTTCTCTTGCTCGAATTGAATGATGGATGGATGGTCAATTCACTTCAGCTCAATTTTCTTATATACCATCTTCAACCTTAGAAACATTCATAAGGTCAGCTATTCAATTTCATATTACAAATTCAAACAAGGTCGGCTACTCAATATTCCCGCAGTGGATAAGAATTGTAGCAGACCAAATACATAATTAATTTAGGACCCAAACAATATCTTGGATCATGCAAACACTTTCTCAAATCAATGCAAAAGCATAATGTAATGTGTAGACACCAAGTTTTCCAAACCTAATGAAAACAACAATGATCTTTGAAGTACACGCATTACCAGCAAGATAAAGTCACACAAATTTCCCAACAGACTTCACAAGTCATTTTAGCATCTCTGAGAACAACTCAGATACATCCATAACAATTTCAACAAACTCATTCACAAAGAACACTTCACCAATCCAACCGGGACAACTGGAAAAAATACCAGAGCTCTAGAGCAGGTCTTCCAGAGTGCCAAATCATATACAACTTTGCCAGAACACAAAAACCATCACAAAGAGTGATCTCCTAGATCTGCAAAATCTTATACCGAATACCAGAAGATTGTGGAGCCAAGACATTTCTCCTAGTTCAAAACCAGATAACTCTGCAAACCAGTTCACACATCAATGAACATAAATTTTACTCTCCATCAACCCAAAAGTTGAAACTCAACATATATAATCCATTGAAGATCATAAAAACACCTCCATATCCAGTTACAAATAAGATAAACATAGAGAAAATTCAGACCACATTACCGGATCATACATAGAACACACTTAAACATAGCTTTCATTGTTTCTAAAATTTTCTTAGAAGAACTTGGCAAATACACGACTTACTCAGCCTGTATAGTGTTGACATAAATGACAATATTAATGACAACATTAATGAAAACACCACCAAACACATCCATACTTGCAACAATCTTCCCATTTTTCATTGATGGCAACACATGATGTGAAAAACCACCAAACACAACATACATGATTCTTAAAAGCAACAACCTACCAAGCATACAATTTTCACATGATCTCTCTCCCATATCCTACATGACTTTCAGAAGTGACAACCTGCCAAGCATACAATTTTCACATGATCTATCTCCCCCTTTGACATCAATGGAAAAGGAAATTCTTGCCATAAAGCTCTATTCACTCCCCCAAGGAGTATACCCACAACACATACTACAACAATGCACTTCTCTACTCCCCCTGAGGAGTAGACCTCATTCAGTAGTCTAGAACAAAAAGAGTTTGTGAATCCACTGGACTAATGCACATCCATGTTCACTTAGTACAAAGGAGGGGAAGAAACCCCTAACTTCCCTCCTAGATACTCAAAAGTATCCTTCAGAAGGGCCTTAGTGGATATGTCTGCAACTTGTTCTTTAGTATGCACATATTCAAGTCTAACTTCATTCCTCAACACCTTTTCCCTCAAAAAGTGATACCTAATAGATGTATGCTTTGTTCTAGAATGCATCACCGGATTATTTGAAATGTTTATAGCACTTGTATTGTCACAAAAGATAGAAATAGATTCATCATTCACCATGCCTATGTCCATCAAATTTTGTTTCATCAAGAGTACTTGTGTACAACAGGTTGCTACTGCAATAAACTCTGCTTCTACAGTGGATAAAGAAACTAAATATTTTTTCTTGCTCAACAATGCAACTAATCTTCCTCCAAGAAAGAATGCTCCTCTAGTTGTACTCTTTTTGTCATCTACACATCCAACCCAATAAGCATCAGTGTAGGCATTCAATCTGAAATCATTGTCCTTCGAATACCATAGCCCAAAATTAAGAGTTCCTTTAAGATATCTGAATATCCTCTTCATAGTTGTAACATGCGCTTCTTTCAGCTCTTCTTGAAATCTTGCAACTAATGTCAGGTCTAGTAGCAGTAAGATACAAAAATCCACCAATCATGGATTTATACATGCTCTGATCAACTTTAGCAGATTCATCATCCTTAGTCAATTTACAACCATTTACCATAGGGGTACAAACCGGTTTAGAGTCATCCATTTTAAACTTCTTTAAAAATTCCTTAACATACTTAGATTGTGAAATGAATATCCCTTTGTCAGTCTGATTAACTTGAAGTCCAAGGAAGAAATTCAGTTCACCAATCATAGAAATTTCAAATTATTTTTGCATCTCATTAGCAAACTTCTTACACATACCTTCATTTACACCAAAAATGATATCATCAACATATACCACAATTATCAACATCTTACCTTTATCAACCTTAAAGTAAAGATTGTTGTTTGTGGAACCCTTGTTGAATCCCTGCTTAGTCAAGTATCTATCCAACCTAGTATACCAAGCTCTGGGAGATTGCCTTAGACCATATAATTCTTTCAACTTACAAACCATGTCCAATTTATCTGACAGTGAAAAAATTTCTAGTTGCTCTATGCATACTTCTTCTTCCAATTCCCCATTCAAGAATGCAGACTTGACATTCATCTAATATACCTTGAAGTCTTTATAATCTAAAAATTCCATGAAAATCTAAATGGCCTCCATTCTTGCTACAGGTGCAAAAGTTTCTTCAAAATCTATACCTTCAAACTATGAATATCCTTTACAAACTTGCCTTGCTTTATTTCTAACTACTTCACCATATTCATTTAATTTTTTTTTTAATACACATTTCTAACCAATCACATTCTTGTTTACAAGTCTAGGGACTAAATCCCAAGTCTCATTCTTTTCTATTTGTTGCAATTCCTCTTCGATTGGTCTCATCCAGCTTTCATCATTACATGATTCATTCACAGTCTTAGGTTCAATCATAGAAAGTAAACGTAACCTCAACCACTTTGCTTCTTTTCTTCACTCCTTCAATTTTCTCTCCAATTATTTGATCCTCTGGATGATTTCTTTGAACATATTTAGGAGTCTTCAATGTAGGTTCTAGACTTTCTTCTTCTTCTCCACTTTGTTCTCTCTCTCTCTTCCTTTTCTTCTTCTTGTACTTTCTCATAGATAGGTTCATTAGGTTCAACTTTAGTTATTTCCACTAGTCTATACATATATTAAACAACCTTCACATTATTAATGTCAATGATTTTTCTTAGCCTCTTACTAAAACATCTGTAAGCCTTCCTTTTATCAGAATATCCAAGAAATATTCCTTCATCACATCTAGAATAAATTTTTTTACGATTTTCTTCATCTCTTCTAATGTAACATCCATTACCAAATACCTTAAATTATTTCATATTAGGAGTCTTACCAGTCCATAACTTATAAGGATTCTTAGTGTTGTTACCTCTGATTTGAACTCTATTAAGAATATAAATAGCAGTGTGAATAGCTTCTCTCTAATACACATCAAGAACATTTGATTCTTTCATCATGGTTCTAGTTGCTTCTTGTATAGTCTTGTCCTTTCTCTCTACAAGTCCATTCTACTATAGGGTTCTAGGAGTAGAATAATATGTTTTTATGCCATGCTCTTCACATAATGCATTGAACTCATCAAATGTAAACTCTCCACCTCTATCAGATCTTAAGAATTTAATTCTTAGATTTTCCTCATTTTATAGTCTTTCCTTAAACACATTGAATCTATCGAGAGCTTGATATTTTCCTCTAATAAATGTATCCAATGTCATCCTAGAGTAGCCATCAATTAAAAGGATAAAGTACCTGTCACCATTCAGGCTACCTATTCTTGTAGGACCATAGAGGTCTATATGAATTAACTCAAGCATTCTAGTAGAAGATTGATCTTTTCCTTTGAAATTTTTTCTTGTCTTCTTTCCCATTTGACAACTTCTGAGATTGAATTAGAAGGCTTTGTGATTCTAGGAAAATCTCTCATAATTTCTCTAGAACTAATTCTAACCATATTATCAAAACTCACATGTCCCATTCTCCTATGCCAGAGCCAACTCTCACTAATTTGTGAAACCAAACACTGACCATCACCTCCTTTAAGTTGATAGTTGTTTCCATGAGTTCTTCTTCAAGCTAAAACCATAGTTTCAGATCGTTTTCTGATCTCACAAGTCTTATCCTGAAACACAAGCTTAAAAATTTTGTTGCACATTTGTCCAACACTTAAGAGACTATGTCTTAAACCCTTTACATAATAAACATCATTAGTATTTTTTTTCCATCAAGGCTAATTGTTCCTTTACCAACTATCTTAGTACCAGTCATCTCAGAACATGACTATACCTCCATCATACTTCTCAAGTTTAGTGAACTTACTCTTATCTCCAGTCATATGATTTAAACATCTGCTATCAATTACCCAAAATTATTCATCCTGTCTCGTATGAAAAGAAATCACAAGAGTACCTTCTGCTTCATTCTTCTTGTCATCCAGACCAGATTCCTTTCCACATTTCTTTTCCAAGGCTAGAAACAAGCACTCATCTTTATCTTCCTCAAGGTCAGATTCATCATTAGAAATCCCTGCATCTTCATTGAAATAATACAACTTCTTGAAATTTCTATCCTTCTTATCCTTGTAGTTATTGTTATTACCATCCTTATTCTTCTTTTGTGTAGCTCTATTAGGACATATTGATGCATAATGACTAATATTTCCACAGCTGAAACATTTAAAATGCAACTTACCTTTGTATTTACCAGTACACTTCTTCAATCTCTTTGTAAAATTAGCTTCCAGATCTTCTATATCATCATCATCATCTCCTATCTTCAAAGCTTTAAAGGTTGTTTCATTCTTCTCCTTATCTCTTGCAAATTTTCTCATCTCAAATGTAGTTAAGATACCAAATAGATGTTCCTTAGTAAATGTCTTCAAATCATACTATTCTTCAAGAGCAAATACTGTATCACTATAGTTTTTTAGTAAGGTCATAAAGATATTCTCAATCATATCCTCATCCTTCATGCTATCTCCTTGATTCTTGATTTTAGTTGCTATAGTATCAACTCTCTGATAGTATCTTGCAATGTATTCTCCATCTTCCATTCTCAAATTTTTGCGTAGCGGTTAATTTCTTTGACAACTTCACTCTCTCATTTCCTTCATAAATGTCTTTCAATTTTGTCCACATTTCATTTGTAGTATCTAAGGAAATAAATTTTGAGCTTTTAGTTTTAGATAGTGCACTGAAGATATAAAACCTCGCTCTTTCATTCTCTTCAAAAGTTGCAACCTTTTCAATAGAGCAAGGTCTAGCTGCTGGAATCACATACTTTGTCTCTAGAGATTTCTATGTATTAAAACTAATTGAAATCAGGTAACTTCTCATCTGTTCTTTCAAGTCATTATAATCAGCTCCATCAAACATAGGAAGCTGCAACTTGTGTGCCATCTAATCTACCTCAAGCGGTTAAAATTTTCACCAAGGAATCAGAGCTCTGATACCAATTGTTTAAATTCACATAAGCCAACTGAGAGGGGGGTGTGAATCAGTTGTATCAATTCTTTGACTTATAAACTTAAAAAATTTAACTTTATTTTCAATATGTTTTTAAGTATGAACATGAAATGAGAAAAATAGAAACACAACACCAAAGACAACAGATTTACGTAGAAAACCCAATGAGGGAAAAACCATGGTGATGATTAACTCATAATATAGTAGAATGAAAAAACTAGATACACAGGTTCACTGCCTTAGGACACATTGTCCAAAAAGAGAGGCTTACTGCCTACAAAAAATTACAAATAAATAGATAAAGATCCACCACTAGGAGTTCCACACACTTTGTAACTTGATCAAACAACTATTTATACAATGAAGTACATTTTCCATAATTCACTCTTCCACACTCTGCTTTTCGCACTTATTCACACACTCTTCTCTTGCTCGAATTGAATGATGGATGGATGGTCAATTCACTTTAACTTGATTTGCTTATATACTATCTTCAACCTTAAAAACATTCATAAGTTCAACTATTCAATTTCATATTACAAATTCAAACAAGGTCAGCTAATCAACATTCCCACGGTGGATAAGAATTGTGGGGAACAAATTACATATTTAATTTATGAGCCAAACAACATCTTTGATCACACACACGCTTTCTCAAATCAATGCAAAAATCATAATGTAATGTGTAGACACCAGGTTGGCCAAACCTAATGAAAACATTGATGATCTTTGAAGTACACGCACCACCAAAAAGATAAACTCACATGGATTGCCCAACACACTTCACAAGTCATTTTAGCATCTCTGAGAACAACTTAGGTACTTCCATAAAAATTTCAACAAACTTCATTCACAAAGAACACTTCACCAATCCAACCGAGACAACCAGCAAAAATACTAGAGCTCTAGAGTAGGTCTTCCAGAGTACAAAAACACATACAAATTTTATATAACACAGAAACCATCACAAAGAGTGATCTCCTAGATTCACAAGATCTGAGACCTAATACCAAAAGATTGCAGAGCCAAGACATTTCTCCCAGTCCAAAACCAGATAACTCTGCAAACCAATTCACACACTGGTGAACATAACTTTTACTCTCCATCAACCCAAAAGCTGAAACTCATGATATATAATCCATTTAAGATCATAAACACACCTCTACATCGAGATATAATTAAGATAAACACAAATAAAATTCAGACCACATTACCGGATCATACACAAAACACACTTAAACATGGCTTCCATTGTTTCTCAAATTTTCCCAAAAGAACTTAGTAAATACACAACTTACTCAGCCTATAGAGTGTAGACATAAATGACAACATTAATGACAACACCACCAAACACATCCATACTTGCAACAATCTCCCCCTTTTTCATTGATGGCAACACATGATGTGAAAAACCACTAAAGATAACATACATGATTCTTAAAAGCAACAACCTGTCAAGCATACAATTTTCACATGATCTATCTCCCATATCCTACATGATTTTCAGAAGTGACAACCTGCCAAGCATACAATTTTCACATGATCTCTCTCCCCCTTTGACATCAATGGCAAAGTAAATTCTTACCATAAAGCTCTATTTGCTCCCCCTAAGTTGTACACCCACAACACATACTACAACATTGCATTTTTCTACCCCCTGAGGAGTAGACCTCAATCAATAGTCCAGAACAAAAAGAGTATGTGAATCCACTGAAATGATGCACCTCCATGTGCACTTAGTACAAAGGAGGGGAAAAAACCCCTAACTTCCCTTTGACATACTCAAAAGTATCCTTCAGAAGGGCCTTAGTGAATATGTCTGCAAATTTTTCTTTAGTAGGCACATATTCAAGTCTAACTTCATTCCTCAACACCTTTTCCCTCAAAAAGTGATACTTAATAGATATACGCTTTGTTCTAGAATGCATCAACGGATTCTTTGAAATGTTTATAGCACTTGTATTGTCACAAAATATAGCAGTAGATTCATCACTCGCTACACCTATTCCCACCAAAGTTTGTTTCATCTAGAGTACCTGTGTATAGCAGGTTGCTACTACAATATACTCTACTTCTGCAGTGGATAAAGAAATTGAATCTTGTTTCTTGCTCAACCATGCAACTAATCTTCCTCCAAGAAAAAATTCTCCTCCACTTGTACTCTTATGTTCATCTACACATCCAACCCTATAAGCATCATTGTCCTTCGAATACCATAGCCCAAAATTAGGAGTTCCTTTAAGATATCTGAATATTCTCTTCACAGTTGTAACATGTGCTTCTTTCAGCTCTACTTGAAATCTTGCAACTAAACATACTGCATGCATAATGTCAGGTCTAGTAGTATTAAGATACAACAATCCACCATTCATGGATTTGTACATTCTTTGATCAACTTTAGCAGATTCATCATCCTTAGTCAACCTACAACCAATTACCATAGGGGTACAAACCGGTTTAGAGTCATCCATTTTAAACTTCTTTAATAATTACTTAACATACTTAGATTGTGAAATGAATATCCCTTTTTTAGTCTGATTAATTTGAAGTCCAAGGAAAAAATTCAGTTCACCAATCATAGAAATTTCAGATTATTTTTGCATCTCATCAACAAACTTCTTACACATACCTTCATTTCCACCAAAAATGACATCATTAACATATACCAAAATTATCAACATCTTACCTTTCTCAACCTTAAAGTAAATATTGTTGTCTATGGACCCCTTGTTGAATCCTTGCTTAGTCAAGTATCTATCCAACCTAGCATAGCAAACTCTGGGATCTTGCTTCAGACCATATAATGCTTTCTTCAACTGAAAAACCATGTCCCATTTATCTGACAATGAAAAACCTTTCGGTTTCTCCATGTATATTTCTTCTGATTCCCCATTCAAGAATGCAAACTTGACATCCATCTGATATACCTTGAATTTTTTATGAGCTGAAAATGCCAATAACATCTGAATGGCCTCCATTCTTGCTACAGGTGCAAAAGTTACTTAAAAATTTATACCTTCAACCTGTGAATATCCTTTGCACACTAGTCTTGATTTATTTGTAACTACTTCACCATCTTCATTCAATTTGTTTCTCAATACCCATTTTGAACCAATCACATTCTTGTTTGCGTGTCTTGGGTCGAATTCCCAAGTCTCATTATTTTCTATCTATTGTAATTCCTCTTCCATTGCTCTCATCCAAATTTCATCATTACATGTTTCATTCATAGTCTTAGGTTCAATATTAGAAAGTAAACACAGGTTTACCTCAACCACTTTGTTTCATGTCTTCACTCCTTCACTTTTCTCTCCAATTATATAATCCTTCGGATGATTTCTCTGAACATATTTAGGATTCTTCGGTGCAAGTTATAGAATTTATTCTTCTTCTTCACTTTTTTCTTTCTCTTCCTTTTCTTCTTCATGTACTTTCTCATATATAGGTTCAACTTCAATTATCTCCACTGGTCTATACATAGCTTCATCAACCTTCACATTAGTACTTTCAATGATTTGTCTCATCCTCTTATTAAAACATCTATAAGCCTTGAGGTTATTATAATATCGAAGAAAGATTCCTTCATCACATATAGCATCAAACTCTCCAAGATTTTCTTCATCTCATCTAATGTAACATCTACTACCAAATACCTTAAAGTATTTCACCATAGGAGTCTTACCAGTCCATAACTCATAAGGAGTCTTAGTGTTGTTACCTCTAATTTGAACTCTATTAAGAATGTAAACATCAACATGAATAGATTCTCTCCAATACACATCAAGAGCATTTGATTCTTTCATCATGGTTTTAGCTGCTTCCTATACATTCTTTTTCTTTCTCCCTACAAATCCATTCTACGGCGATATTCTAGGAATAGAATAATGTCTTTTTATGCCATGCTCTTCAAAGAATGCATTGAACTCATTAGATGTAAACTCTCCACCTCTATCAAATCTTAAGAAGTTAATTATTAGTGTTTCCTCATTTTATACTCTTTCCTTAAACACCTTGAATCTATCAAGAGCTTGAGATTTTTCTCGAAGAAATGTAACCCATGTCATCCTAGAGTAATACTCAATTAAAAGCATAAAGTACCTATGACCATTCAGGTTACCTATTCTTGTATGACCATAGAGGTCTGTATAAATTAACTCAAGCATTCTGGTAGAAGATTGATCTTTTCCTTTGAAACTTTTTTTTCTGCTTTCCCATCTAACAACTTCTGCGGATTGAATTAAAAGACTTTGTGATTCTAAGTAGATCTCTCAAAACTTCTCTAGAACTTATTCTAACCATATTATCAAAATTCAAATGTCCCACTCTGCTGTGAGAAATCCAACTCTCACTAATCTGTGAAACAAAACATTGAACATCACCTCCTTTAAGTTGATAGATGTTTCCATGAGTTCTTCTTCCAACTACAACCACAATTTCAGATCATTTTCTAATCTCACAAGTCTTATCCTGAAACACAAGCTTAAAACCTTTGCTGCACATTTTTCCAACACTTAAGAGATTATGTATTAAACCCTTTACATAATAAAAATCATCAGTATTGTGTTTTCCACCAAGGCTAATTGTTCCTTTACCAACTATCTTAGTACCAGAGTCATCTCCAAACATGACTATACCTACATCATACTTCTCAAGTTTAGTGAACTTACTCTTATCTCCAGTCATATGATTTGAACATCCATTATCAATTACCCAAAAGTATTCACCCTATCTGGCATGAAAAGTAGTCACCAGAGTACCTTCTCCTTAATTATTTTTGTCCTCCAAACCAAATTCCTTTCCACATTTCTTTTCGAGGGCTAGAAACAAGCACTCATATTTATCTTCCTTAAGGTCAGATTCATCATCAAAAATCCCTGCATCTTCTTTGACATAATACAAATTCTTGAGCTTCCTATCCTTCTTATCCTTGTAGTTATTGTTATTACCATCCTTATTCATCTTTTTTGTATCTCTATTAGGACATCCTGATGCATAATGACCAATATTTCCACAACTAAAAAATTTAAAAGGAAACTTACCTTTGTATTTACCAGTACCCTTCTTCAATCTCCTTGTGAAATTAGCTTCTAGATCTTCTATATCATCATCATCATCATATCATATCTTCAAATATTCAAACGTTGTTTCAATCTTCTCCTTATCTCTTGCAAATTTTCTTGTAACGCCTCGTCATGTGAACCCTAAAGGGAAATAAGCACCGCACAATTTTTTGTTTTTGAAAGAGAAATTTTCATAAGATGAATATGTATATACATTACATGAAAAGCCATTGTAAATTTATAGAATCATCTACATCTTCTAGGGTACACATGGTGGCATCAGTAAACGTAAAACCCATACCAACCTCATCATTAAAGATAATGCCAAGAAGATAACAAAAGATACACATAATCACAAGATAAAATAATGGTACATGCAACCAACCATGAACAATAGGAAGTAAAGGATACATCATTTTATTACAATTCAATTCATAGATTAATATTACAATAGTGGATCATATTTCCATAGATAAAACATATCATGGATTCAAATGTACATTACATGATGCTTCCCTTATATCAACGGGAAGAGTAAATTGAGTACAAGAATGATACACATTGGAGAATAAGATACAAAATGTGGGATAGTCTTCAACCAAGTGAAGCTCTGGAGATTGCATCCACTTCTGTATCACGAACACAACTTAGGAACCCAATGGGGTGCATAGAATGTTCCACTCAACCACATGGATGCAAAGGTCCACCCCACGTGCTAGGAGATGACAAGAAAGGACCCACAACCAAGATAGATAGGTAGAACGATCAAAAGACCAAATCACAAGGTCAACCAAAACATAACATACAACAATCTCAACGACCACTTACAAGGTGACTGCTTCCAAAGGAATACAAAGGAAAACAAGGAATACTATGGGAGAGTGTCATCGCATGGTCATATCATGGGTTATCCTAACTACCTCACAATAGGCTTCGACCCCCATTTATGGTTATCTTGACTACCTCTCATTAGGCGCCGGCCCCATAGGGTGACATGTGCGGAACCACTAGCCTCTCATGAGGGTGAGGTAGCGATTTTGCCAACCACGACCTTCTTAGCCCACCCTTAGTCTACGAAAGCACTAACAACATGGATGAGGTATCTTACTATCTTAATTAATGTGTTACTACCCAAACCCAATAGTTCATTTTATTAGGTTTTCACTTGTTTAACCAGCCCTTTCATGGGTTATCTTGACTGCCTCTTTGTGTGCTAGCTCCCATGAAGAGCCACCCTCCCCAATAATTCCAAAAAAAAACTCACAACAACAAGGGGTGTACCAAACATAGAAGTCACAACACGAGCGTGCATGCGAGGCATGAACCATCTCGCTCAAATTCAAACTAAGGAAAAACAAATCATAAAACAAAGTACACCCACGAGAACTTAAATTAGAAATATGTTCAATGGAACACAAAGGTTTAATCATGGGAAATTCAACACAATCGGGTTTCCCATCGCCTTTGGAAGCCTAACAACTTACCACCCATGACTATCGAAAAGAAAGTAACTTTACATTTATGGGTTCCCAACATATCTAGAACATGTATTTTCATAAAGATTACCTCAAAAGAGAAATAAATCAAGTGGAAAATATGGACAACATGGAATCCACTAATATACATAAGAAATCAGTTCTACGAGCACTCAAGATATAATTTTATTTTTTATCTAAACATGTTCAAAGACGACTATAAATACACATTTATTTAAACGTGATCATAGTCCAATCTTATTAAAGATAATGTAATAAATAATTAAATAATCCACTATAATTAAAAGCATTTCCATCATAATATATTTTAAATAAATAAGCACTTTGAAAAACTATAGTATGTATACCATCAGATTCCTCTTGATTTTAAAATTCCTAGCTTGAATATTTGTTTATTTAGAATAATTTTAATTTAAAAATATAAGCTATATATATTTGTTACTTTAAAATAATAAATTAAATTTGATTGTAAACTGTTTGTTTACTGCAAATAATTTTAATAAAAAAATATAACCTTTACGCAAATCACAAATCTAATAGTAAAGGAATTTTGTAAATAAATTTAACTTTAACTAATTTGTAGTTAAATCTAATTTTGAATGTACTTTGAAAATAAATCTAATTTTAATGTATTAGGAAATAAATTTGATGCTGAAAATAAATCATTTTTTAAATGTACTTGAACAATAAACACAATACTTATTTACATTTTCACATTTCAACTTATAAAAAGACCATTAAAATATTAAAAAAAATTAGCCTGTACATTTGTCTACTTCAAAATAATTAAAATTTATATTTGTTTCTTTAAAATAATAAATTAACTTCGAATGTAACATGCTTGTGTAACATGCTTGTTTACTTAAATAAATGTAATAAAAAATATAAAATTTACACTGCAAATCACAAATCTAATAGTTCGTAAATAAATTTAACTTTAACCACTTTAATAATCAATTACAGTTACTTCTTAGAGATTTCAATACAGTAGAGTAGTTTTCTTTTAAACTTAATTTAATTTATTTTAATTCTAAGAACTTGTGAATAAAGTGAATATCATGGTTATTTTATTCGAATAACATAATAATAATGATTTTTATTTATCTATTTATTTATTTTAATTGAATTTTTAAGTGCACACAGTGATAGCTTTCCAACAAAAAGAAAAAAAAATTCAAATCTTAAAACTTCCTATTAAATTCAAGTGCAGCTGTTGAGAGTGGTAAACAATGGAATTAGGGAGATTATTTATTCCTCACAACCTTCTATTTTCAAGTACTACGTGTGTGATAGGTTGCTAATGCTTTCAAGGAGATTATTTAAATTTATACACTCTCCAAAGTCTAAACACTACAACTAATAATCTTAAGTCTAGTTAAGAAAATGAGAACCCCTCAAGGATTACATGGGAATCATCACACATACCCTATGGATATTAAGTGTGTAAAACAAAATCTCCACTCTTAAATTTTTTGAAATGAAATACTTGTAAGGAAAAGAAAATTGAAATAATAACCAACCAAGGAGATTCGTGGTATGAGGATGAGGTATTAAGGCTATCCTTTATTCTACAATTTCCCCAAGTTCTCATTTCCTTCCAAAGTCCTCTTGGCTGCAAAGTTTTTTCTTTCTTTCACCGGAGCCAATTTCTTGTTTTTACCATCCTTCCTGACTCGCTTCCTCCAATTTTCTTTTATTAAGAAAGCTTAATCATAAACCAGACAAGTGGCTAATTACCCAGTTTTATTTTCACCATCGGACACCTTATATTTACCCTGCTTAACACTTGGAGGCATTTAGAAAATTAAGAAATCTACCCCCACTAATCTTGATTGTCGGGGAAAGAATTTTGATGTTTATTTCATTATTTTAATGGTATCATGCTTAATCAAATCTGGGTGGGTAAAAACTTTTAAAATAAATATGTATACACATAATTGTTATTTATTATTTTATTTTATTTATTTTTTAAACTTTACTTTAGGGGTAATATTTTATTACATCCCTCTATCAAATAATTTTAAATTTATCAATAATTTAAATTTAAATTAAAATAACCATCATTTATAAATTCAAATTTGTGTTTCATTTGTATTTCAATATAATTATAATCTGTACATTAATTTAATATTTTAATTATTAAGATTCCCTTAATAAATTAATAATTTAGTTTATTACTCCATATTATAAAAATGAGCTATGAAGCTCAAAACAAGGCCTAAATGAACTGTATAAACAATGAAAATGGCCAATACTAAAAAAAAACATATTAATTACCCAATTATCAATAATGATACACATCCAAATAAAACAATAAGCACATCAAGATTTATGACTTGAAATGATCGACATAAAATAGTACAATACCATACAGGATGAAATACTGACGGATGACATCGTCAAACATTGACATGATGACAAACACAGATGGGGACACTTCCTTATCAAATCCTTAAACCACGTCATATCCATTGGGTATTTATGAGGCTCACCCTGTCTTGCCAATGCAGGTGGAATCGAGGCTTAGGTACCTGCATCCCTGCATAAAACACAAGTGTTGAAGCAATATATATATATATATATATGTCTGATGCCATACACACCCTGAGAGAGAATTGTAGTGTGGTGGAGCGCTCACAGATGAGCAATGCAACACCATCCCTCTCACCCAAACCTCAAGCAATAGCACAATCATCATAAATATCTTGAAATGAGTATTAACCAATTTACATAACCACACAATATTGCAAAATCAGGTAAAGACGAACACCATGCATCATTATATCATCAACATCATAAAATAGTATCATGTGCATCCAAGCAAAAAACATAAGTCAAACAGGTGAAACAATCACCAATGTAATCATGAGTATGAAAAACATAACAATATCCACATAGTATCATAACAGAATAGTATCACGAGAGGCACTACATTTCTCATCTCGAATGTAGTCAAGAAACCAAATAGATGTTCCTTAGTAAATGTCTCTGGATCATACTATTCTTCAAGTGTAGATACTTTGTCACTTTAGTTCTCTGGTAAGGTCATCAAGATATTCTCAATTATATCCTCATCCTTCATGGTACCTCCTTGATTCTTGATTTCAGTTGCTATAGTCTCAACTCTCTTATAGTAGCTTGCAATGCCTTCTCCATCTTCCATTCTCAAATTCTAAATTTTTTGCTTAGCAGTTAATTTCCTTGACAACTTCACTCTCTCATTTCCTTCATAAATGTCTTTCAATTTTGTCATTTCATTTGCAGTAGCTAAGAAAATAACTTTTGATCTTCCAGTTTTAGATAGTGCACCGAAGATAGCAAACCTTTCTCTTTCATTCTCTTCAAAAGCTTCAACCTCATCAACAAAGGAAGGTTCGGCTGCTAGAATCACATACTTTGTCTCCACAGCTTTCTAGGTATTGAAACTAATTGAAATTAGGTAACCTCTCATTTGTTCTTTCTAGTCACTGTAATCAGCTCCATCAAACATAGGAAGCTACAAATTGTGTGCCATCTGATCTACCTCAGAAAAGACAACTGAGAGGGGGGGGGTGAATCAGTTGTATCAAATATTTCACTGATAAACTTAAACAATTCCACTTTATTTTCAATCTATTATTAATTATGAATACGAAATGAAAATAACAGAAACACAACACCAGAGACAACACATTTATGTGGAAAATGCAATGAGGGAAAAACCACGATGAGTATTAACTCACAATATTGTAAAATGCAAAAACTTGATACACAGGCTCACTGCCTAAGGTCTCACTACCAATATACAAAGGCTCACTACCTTAGGAATCACTATCTAGAAAGAGAAGTTCACTACCTATAGAAAATTATAAAGAAATAGATAAAGATCCACCACTAGGAGTTCCACAAACTTTGCAACTTGGTCAGAAGATTATTTATACAATGAAGTACTATTGCCACAATTTCCTCTTCCACACTCTATTTTTCACACTTATTTGCACACTCTTCTCTTGCTCAAATTGAATGATGGATGGATGATTAATTCACTTCAACTTGATTTGCTTATATACCATCTTCAACCTTAGAAACATTCATAATGTCATCTATTCAATTTCATATTATAAATTCAAACAAGATTGGCTACTCAAAATTCTCATGGTGGATAAGAATGTGAGTGGACCAATTACATATTTAATTTAGGACCCAAAAAAAATCTTGGATCATGCACACACTTTCTCAAATCAATGAAAAATCATAATGTAACGTGTAGACACCAACTTGGCCAGACCTAATGAAAACATTGATGATCTTTGAAGTACACACATCAGCAGCAAGATAAACTCACGTGGATTGCCCAACACACTTCACAAGTCATTTTAGCATCTCTGACAACAACTCAGATACATTCGTAACAATTTCAACAAACTTCATTCACAAAGAACACTTCACCAATCCAACCGAGACAACCAACAAAAATATAAGAGCTCTAGAGCAGGTCTTCCAGAGTGCCAAATCACATACAACTTTTCCAGAACATAGAAACCATCACAAAGAGTTATCTCCTAGATCTACAAGATCTGGGATCGAATACCGAAAGACTACAAAGCCAAGACATTTCTCCCAGTCCAAAACCAGATAACTCTGCAAACCAATTCACACACTGATGAACATAAATTTTACTCTCCATCAACCTAGAAGTTGAAACTCGGAATATATAATCCATTTAAGCTCATTAACACACCTCTAGATCCACATAGACATAAGATAAACGTAGAGAAAATGTGGACCACATTACCAGATCATACACATAACACACTTAAACACAACTTTCATTGTTTCTCAAATTTTCTCAAAAGAACTTGGCAAATACACAACTTACTCAACCTGTACAATGTTGACATCAATGACAACATTAATGGAAACACCCCCAAAAATATCCATACCTACAACAAAAGCACTGGTCAAGCCAAATCATAAAGTTTAAACTTGAGATAGAATTAGATATAAAATCTAAACACCTTTTACTTTACTACAATTTCATTATTTTATGTTTAAACCCGCACTATAATATATTGCATTTCATATAGAGGGTTTTGAAGATGATTTAGCCTATTAGAAAAATATCTTACAAATTTAGTGTGAGAAAATTTGTTTCTAAAGGCATCATTGCATATGAATACATTCATTTTTAATGATGTTATAGGAGAACATACCTTGGTTTTGCAAAGCCTAATGTGTAGAAGAGAAAAACCATAAAATGTTTATCCTATTCATTGGCCACTAAGCTAGGGTTTCTAAGCATAAGAACTATCTAATATTTAAAAAACCTAAAAAATTAGTTGGAAACACCAATACATTGGTGACTCGATTGGGGAAGATAAGTAATTCCATTCCAGTTGTCTACATCTAGAAGGATTGAGTCAAAAGTTTTATTTAAAGTAATATGTTGGAAGAAGTCTTTAGAAAGTTGTCAATTCTTGAATTCTTTTCAAAGTGCATTGGAAAAAGAATATTATGCACATTAAGTTGGGTGATGACTCTGATACTCTATTATAGATCAAAAAGACCATTTGAAAAGAAGACCTTAGAAGCTTTTCATCATGCACAGTGGAAGATCCCTCTATAAAGCTAGCCCTACAAGGAGACTTGAGGGAGAAATCAAAAAGAGCAAGATAACTTGTAGAAATAAAGATATGGGGAGCATTGATGCAAGTAATTTTTACCCTAATTTTGATCAAAATACTACTTATATCTTTCATAGTGAGGATAGTTCTAATTATTTACCAAATAGATATGCTCCTTTTAATGAGGATATAGAGGATTCACCCTTATTAGGGTTTAAAAAATGAAATAGGCCAATAATGGATACAAGGCCAATCAAAAGTGTGGTTGACCCTACACAAGGACGTTTAAGCCAAAACCCTCCCTTGGGAAGTTTTGTGATACAAAATTTTTATAATAATCCTATAGCTTCAAAGACCCATACCTTTTCCTTTGAAAATATTGTTAACCCCGAGTCTGCAACTATAATGCCTCCTCAAATATCCATTGAAGCCCCTCCAATTGTTTCAAAAGCCCTTATTCCTAATAATACAGACCAAACTGAAGAAGATTTGTAAAAAGAGATTAATGACATATCAAAACCAAGCTAGAATCAGTCAGAAAATCAATGTTCCACTAAGTACTCATATAAATACATGTAATTCATAGCCAAATGTTGTATCAAAAAATGTTCCTAACACTACAATTATGGGAAAAATTTCATAAGGAATTGCAAACCCATCTACTTCACAAAGTAACCTAGGTCCTAGTTCCATGCCTATGAATTCTTAGGTCTCCACAGACCCTCAGAAAAATCCTACATATAGTCATCACAAGCTATAAAATAGTAATGTGGGAGGGATGCCTTAACAACAACTTGTGGGAAAATATTTAGGTGTTGGGAATTATATACGGAACACACAAGGATAGTATTAGGTAGGTATTCAATTAAAATATAATGACACACCAAACATAGGAGGTCAAAATGTCCCCCCACCACAATAATCATGTGTGCAATAGAACACCCCTTCGAATTAGGGTGGTCAACAAAATATTGGAGTAGGGAATTTTCAAGGAATAAGGCCTCTTTAGATGGATAGATATAGGAAACTTGATTTTGGAGGAATTCTTAGTGCCCTAATCAAGTTCCTAATGAGGTGAGGCAATACCTTTTAGATTTTCAGGAAGTGATGCAGTTAGTGGTGAAGAACATCTCGACACCTTTTTGAACTTGTTGGATGACTTTCACATAGAACATGAAGATGTCAAGAAACTATTTATGCAGCCATTAATTGGTGAAGCTAGAGATTGACATAGAAACATGCTTCATACTATAATTGTTTCTTGGGAAGACTTTAAGAGGGTATTCACAGAACAATATGGAATTGAGACTAATCCCAAGATTTTGGTTAATGAACTCACAAGCATAAAAAGGGGTTAAATGAATCTATTGCAAAATTCAATACAAGATTTAATAGTATTTTTAACAAGATCCCAAATGATATGAAACCTCTTGAACCCATGAGTTTTGTCTAATACTGCAATGGTTATGACCCAAAAATGGGTTATGAATTAAGATATTGAAAGCCTTATTTGTTGAGAGATGCTTTCAATATTGCAGCCCATATTGAAAGTAATAGGAAAGATTTAAAGAAAGTGAACAAAAGGGATGAAGTAAAGATCTTACAAAACAATAAAGGACATAAAAACAAAATAGTATCCCTTGAGGATAAGATTGAAAAAGTGATAAGTACCTTGAAGGATCTTAGTTATAAGGTTTCTATAAATGACAAAGGTAGGAGAAAATTTCAAAGCTCTCAGATCATCCATAAGACACTAATTGGCATAATTTTAGGACTCTCTAGAATAATCAGAGAAATTTGCAAAATAAGGAAACCCCTAATCTATTGGAAAGAAATAATGCAAATTTTGTAGAAGACACCCCTTGGTGTGATCCTTATTAGTTACCATGTTTTTATCAATATTGCATGGCAGATCAATCTTTAGGGGAAGGCCATGAGTCATATGAATATTATGACAATTCACACATTGAAGAGCAAGGAATAAATATGTTGTTTGGGATGACCCCAACCATTTTTTATTTTTCTTCTGATGAGGGGTGTTTAGATATGGATGTTTAGGGTAGGAGACATCAATATCACTCTTACCATCAACAAGTATTATATGATGATGAAAATGAATATCATGCTAGTGTGAATAATTTATAATTAGAGCTAGAGGTCAAATTGGGAAGATCCTTTGATGAAGAGATTGGATCATTAACTACTATGGTTATTTCTCGAGCTAGGATAACCTATAATCTAAGGAATGAAACAGGAAACAATGTTCAAGGAAATTCTGGTATCTTTTTCATAAAAGAAGAAAATAGTGGTACAAAGGGAAAAACTCTTGTAAAAAATTAAGGGGAAGGATGTTAAGAAGCTTGAAAATCAGGTTGTGTCTCTCCTCATTAAATCCAAGTATCAAAAGGTGAAAGATGATCAAGAAAGAAGGAAGTTAAACCTACTCAAGATGGTAAACCTTGAAATAAACAAGAAAAGGTAAATGAAAAGTTTGTTCCTTGTTATGAGTTACCAAAATATACTGTGGTGGATATAACTCATATCTTGTCACAAATAAATATATCTATCTATTTATTATAAATAATGAGGATTGAAGAGCTTAAAGAAAAATTAGTTGCTATCATCACCGAAACAATGATTGCTTGTAATGAAAAGAGAGGGACTACATTTGACAAAGGAAAAGAGAAGGTGGATCAAATTGAGCTTGAAGGGATTCACACTAAGCTACCTAAAATATTTCTAGGCACCAACCTAACTACATTCCCCAATCAAGTAGGCCCCTTTTATGTGACCCTGTAGGTAAGTGATAAATTAATCAGAAATTGCATGATTGATTCAATAAAATCCACTAACATCATGCCTTTGGAAATCATGGGAGAAATAGGGTTACAAGTGAGCCAAACATATGTGAAGTGCTTTTCTATGGACTCAAGGGATGTCGCAGTAATTGGAATAGTGAAGGAAGTTATTTTCAAATTAGCATCCATCCCTGAGAAGGATTATACAATGAGTGTAACTATTATTAATATTCCAGCCTAGTATGGAATGATCCTATCAATAGGATAGGTAGAAGTAGTTGGAGGAAGCATGAAATTGGATCTCTCTTATGCTACCATACCTATGAATAGCATGGATTTAAAGTTAATTAGAGAGAAGAGATCTCCCAACCTCATTCAGGGTATCTACCTAGTGGAAAATATGCACTTTATTGACATAGATATGGACAACTTCAAAATTGTAGATGTTGAACCAAAAAATAGGAAAATGCACAAATAATTGAGGAAGTGAAACAACATGCTCAAGATGATGGCTTGTCGTCCATGCATTTTGATGGGGCCTGTTCAAAGAAGGATCATGTGCAGGGTGATTCTCATATCACCAGAAGGTAAATCCTACAAGTATTCATTCTCACTAAAGTTTGAATGTAAACATAATTTTGTTGAGTATGAAGACTTATTGCTAGGATTTAATATGTCAAATAAACAAAATATTAAGGATCTTCGGGTTTTTGGTGACTCTAAGTTAGTAGTATCCAAAATCAGAGCTAAGTATGTGTCAAAAAACAAAAGACTGAAACAATATAGAAATTCTTTTCAAGATACAATTGAAATGTTTTACGCCTTTATATTGACTGTATAGAGAGGTCAAAGAATGCACTAGCAGATCTTCTTTCCAAAATTTCCTTAAGACCCGGTGATATAACTTTTGCTACAGTGTCAAATTTTGAAGTCCAAGTGAGGCCTTCTATCCCTTACAACATTCATAACTAGGAGATATATAATATACACTAATTTTTTCAAGTTTTTACATTGTGTGGATGAGTACCATAGATAGAAAATTGAATTTCAAAAACTTTGTTAAAAATGTTGATGGATAGGACACCATTTTTATCAATGAGGTGATTCAACTCAAGACCAATAAGATAATAAAAAGGTTGGAGGCCCTAGAAAGAGTGTTTGACAAATCTGAAAAATGTAATGTCAATAAAAAGTCTACATAGAAGAAAGACCTAAAAGAGATTAATTTGGTAACTAAATGTGCACCCAAGAAAGTCTATATTGTTAAGAAGCTCAACCCAAAAATGAAAACAATGTTGATTTATTTTCTTAGGAAATACAAGTATGTCTTTTCTTGGTCACATGATGACCTAAAGGCTTATAGAGAGGATTTTTTTTAGCATGAAATCCCTTTAAGACCAGATGTTAATCCTTTTAGATAGAAGCAAAGGCCTATAAATCCTGCACTGGCCCCTAAAATGCAACATGAACTAATGAATCTTAGGGATGGTGGGATCATAAAGCATATCAATCATTCCACGTAGGTTTCAAACCTTGTGCTAGTAAGGAAAAATAATGGATATATCATACTATATGTAGATTTTAGAAATATGAATATATCTTCATTAAAGGATAATTATCCATTGCCAAATATGGAGGTGATGTTGCATAGAGTTACTAGTTTTGAGCTCTTATCCATAATGGATGGGTTCTTAGATTACAACCAAGTAAAATTAAAGGAATCAAATAAGTATAAAACTACCTTCACCACACCATTACAGACATATGCTTATATTAGAAAGTCATGTGATTTAACCAATGCATGAGCTACATTTTAGAGAGCCATGGATCTTTCTTTTTCAGATTTCATTGATATATTCATGGTGGTATATTAGGATGACTTGACTACTTATTCAAAGAATTAAGAAGAGAAATGTATGCATTTAGAAAATATATTCACAAGAGTCTTGGAATATAGCATTTTACTAAACCCTAAAAATGTAATTTTGGGGTCATAAAAGGAAAATTGTTGGGCCACATAGTCTCAAAAGAAGGTATCAAAATTGATCTAGAAAGTGTTGCAACAATTGATAGGATTCCAATTGCCAAGACAGTAAAGGGAATTTAGTCCTTCTTTGGCCATATCAATATTGTTAGATGTGTCACAAATTTTGCTCAAACAACAAAGTCCATCTCTAAGATGTTGAGGAAAAAAAATT
>CM021108.1:237321419-237465058 GCA_007115665.2 Sequoiadendron giganteum | reverse complement strand
CCTATTCTCTCTCCCCCTTTCTAATCATCCCTCCCTTTTCACATGATAATCTCTCCCTTATTACTTATTATTTTTAACATAACTCTTCTCCCCCTTTGTTTATGACTTTTTCACCTAATATTCTCTCCCACTTTGACATCAATGGCAAAGGAAAAAATATCTTACAACATTATCCTCCTTTGAAATTACACCATTGTTCTGCAAGTATTTTCCATTAATTCTCTAAATAATCCCCTTATGAGCACTTACCAATCTACAACCATATGCAATACCACTACCTAATCCCCTTGAGAGGTAGCTACCAAAATCAGTCCAGAATAAGGGATAGATCTTGAGATCCACTGGACTAATGCATCTAGTTCAAGGAAGGAAGGGAAATAACCCACAACTTCTCTCAGAGATACTCAAAAATATCCTTAGAAGAGCATTAGTGAATATTTGAGCAATCTGATCCTTTTTAGGCACATACTCAAGCTTTACTTCATTCTCCACAACCTTCTCTCTTAGAAAGTGATATCTAATTGAATTTTTTTTGTCCTTGAATGCATCATTAGATTCTTTGAAATGTTTATTGCACTTATTCTATCACAAAAGATAGAAATAGGCTCATCATACACCACTCTAATATCCTTCAATGTTTGCCTCATTCATAACACTTGTGTGCAACAAGATGCAACTATAATGTACTCAACCTCTATAGTAGATAAAGAAACTGAATCTTGTTTCTTACTAAGCCATGACACCAATCTACATCCAAGAAAGAATGCACCATGACTTGTACTTTTTTTATCATACACACAACCAACTACATTTGTGTAAGTACTCAATGTGAAATTAGTATCTTTTGCATACCACATGCCATGATTTGGAGTGCCTTTTAGGTATCTTAATATCCTCTTTACTGCTGCAACATGTGACTCTCTAGGATCTTCTTGAAATATATCCACAAGACAAATTTCATGCACGGTATCTGATCTAGTAGTTAGACATAGCAGTCCACCAATCATAGATTTGTACTTGCTTTGATCAGCCTTAGGGGATTCATCATTCTTACTCAATTTGCAACTAGTAACCATAGGAGTACATAACAGTTTGGAGTCTTCCATTCCAAACTTCTTCAACATTCTTTGAGATACTTTGGCTGTGAAATGAATATGCCTTTATTTTTCTGATTGATTTGTAGCCCAAGGAAGAAATTCATCTCCACAAACATAGACATTTCAAACTCTTTATGCATATCTTCTACAAACTTCTTACATATAGCTTAATTTCCTCTAAAAAATATATTATCTACATACACAAATACAATCAAGATTTGATTTTTTCAACCTTAAAGTAGACATTACTATCTGTGATACCTTTATTGAATTCTTTTTGTACAAATACTTATCCAATTTGGCATATCAAGCTCTAGGATCTTTCTTCAATCCCTACAATACCTTCTTCACTTGCAAAGTATATTAGGTTTATTAGATAACTAAAATCATTTCACTTATTCCATGTATACTTCTTCTTCTAACTCTCCATTTGAGAAATAAGACTTCACATCCATTTGATAAACTTTAAAGTCCTTATGTGTTGCAAAAGGAAAAAACATCCTGATTGCTTCCATTCTAGAAATTGGAACAAAATTCTCCTCAAATTATATTCCTTCAACTTGTGAGTAACCCTTACACACAAGCCTTGCCTTGTTTCTTACCACTTCTCCATTCTCATTCAGTTTGATTTTGAATACCCACTTAGATCCAATTATGTTTTTATTTGCTAGTCTTGGGACAAGTTCCCAAGTCTGATTCTTCTCAATCTACATAATTTCTTCTTCCATAGCTTTCATCTAATGTTCATATTTGCATGCCTCAATCATTGTCTTAGGTTCAACTTTAGAAAGTAGACACAAATTTACCTCTTCTTCAACAACTTTCCTTCTTGTCAACACACCTTTTCTTTTGTCTCCAATGATATATTCCGTGGAATGATTTCTCTTCACATACTTAGGGGTTCTAGGGGTCTTTTTTGGAGCTTCTTCCTCTTTATCAGATAAATAAATTATTCCTTATAAGATATTTATTGAGAAATGTCTATTTAATTTCTTATTTGGAATTAAATAGATATTTATTATTTATTTTATAGCTACATTGTAAGCAACTTGATGATGAAAATATTTCATAGCTACCAAGTTACAATATCATTACTCATACATATAACACAATGAACAATAGAAAACAAAAAACCACTCCTATTTCATTACCACTTCCTCAACCTATCTTTCCTAGTGCTCCTCGATTGTCTTTACATAGTGGAAAGGAGCATGATATTGTTGAACAACTTAAGAATACTCCTACTAAGATATTCATATGGGATCTTATTCAAGCCTCACCTAATTACCATAGTATGCTTCAAATATCTTTGCAACAATTTGTGGTTCCTCCTAATACAAATACAAATTATTTGGAAGCACTAGTTAAAGGAATGAATATGGCTAATCTGGACATTTTTTCACCAAAGTGAGTTACCCTCCTTGGAAGTTCAAAAACAATATGAAACCTTCATGATTATAGCCATTATAAATACAAAAGTAATAAAGAGAACCCTTTTTGACAATGGCTCAACACTTATTGTGTGTAGTGTGAACCTTTTGGATAAGATTAGAATTGACAAGACTGATATTTAGCCTAATTCTTTGTCCATTCATGGATTTCATAACATAGGAAAACAACCACTTAGAAAGATCATATTACTTGTTATCATTGGAAAATACACATTGAAAACTACTATCCATGTTATGCCTCATGATATTTCATATAATATTCTTTTAGGTAGACCATGGATTCACGAAATGGAGGTGGTTCCTTTGAATCTTCATAGTTTAATGAAGTATGTTTACAAAAATAAATTTTACACAGTCAAGTCCAACCCTAAACCTGAAAGTTGTTTGCACATTGAGAAAGATAAACAAATTCCTATGAAAAAATTAATACCAACTTCAAAATTCAAAACCATGAGAGAACAATAACAACATTAGGATACTAAAAAAGTCATGGACTTATTAGAAGACTATTAGGGTTACTTAGCTTTCACACTGACATTCATGGGAGAATATAAGATGACAATAAAACAAACTGAAATGGGAAAAGAATCAATGGCAATGTCAACACAAAACTTGGAAGAACTATCACAAGCATCTAATTGATCCACTTTAGAATAATAATACATAAGTTATACAAAAAACTTTGATGAAATGGACTATGAACAACCACAAAATCTGAAAGTGATGGACCAACTCTATGGAAAATGGTTATGAGCTCTTGAAACAACTTGGTTATAGTGGAAAAGGATGTGGAAGAAAAGAAAAAGGCATTTATGTCCCAATAGATCAAAACACAAAAAGAAACAAAAAGTGGTCTTAGATATTTTTCTTCTAAGATAACGAAAGAAATGAAAAGTCCTTCAATCAACATCAACAATATCATGTGTAGTTCCTCTAAGACAACTCTGACTTTGAAGCATCCTGAATTGATTGATACAACATGTGAGGAATCATTGTAATACTTTGAAGATGATGAAGCTTTGAAATAAATTTTAGGAGTTTATGATAAGTAATTTACTTCCCCTAAGAAACAAGGATTCACTTGTGCTATGGTTAGTACTAAACAAAGGGATGAAGAAAAGGAACTCAATGATGTTGAGAATGATAAAGAAGAACACAATTATGAAATTATGAGATAAAATGAACTTACTATGGGTGATAGAATCAACATACCAATGTATACATCTAATAAAAAAAGAGTGACTCAAATAGGAAAGTGTCTTGATGAGGATGAACAAGAAGATCATGCAACATTATTGCACAAATTTCATGAACTCTTTGCTTAGACTTATTCGGATAT
This sequence comes from Sequoiadendron giganteum, assembly GCA_007115665.2. Taxonomy (NCBI): domain Eukaryota; kingdom Viridiplantae; phylum Streptophyta; class Pinopsida; order Cupressales; family Cupressaceae; genus Sequoiadendron; species Sequoiadendron giganteum. Next base: position 237,461,171 of record CM021108.1, on the reverse strand, counting down.
GTCGAGTATTGATACTAAGATAGTGACACACAACATAGATCTTGAATAACATGCTAAACTGGTAAGATAGAAGATACGTAAGATGAATCCTAAGATAGCTTTACTAGTTAAGGATGAGATTGAAAAACTCCTTGAAGCTGGTTTTATTCAACCTATTGACTATTCTCCATGGATCTCAAACATTGTCACAATCATAAGACCTGATAGTCTTACTAGGATGTGTATGGATTTTCATGATCTTAATAAAGAATCTCTCAAGGATGAATCCCCCCTTCCTAATATTGACATGGTAGTAGATTCAACTATGGGACATGCTTTGTTTTCATTCATGGATGAATTCTTAGGATATAATCAAATCTTTATCAACCCTCAAGATCAATATAAGACAAAATTTACGTCTTGGGGGAAATTTTGTTGGGTGGTTATCCCTTTTAAATTAAAGAATGTAGGTGCAACATATCAAAGCTTTATGACATTGATATTTCACGATTACATACATAAGATTTTAGAAGGTTATGTTGATGATATTCTAGCTAAATATTTAAATTGACAAGACAATGTTAACATCCTTCAAAAAATGTTTGAAAGAATGAGAAAGTATAACATGTGATTGAATTCAAAGAAGTATATCTTTGGTGTGGATAGTTGAAAACTCTTAGGTTTTATAGTATCACACAGAGGTATTGAGGTGGACATAAAGAAAAGTGATGCTATCATTAACATGCAACATCCTAAAAACATCTCTCATTTGTGCATCCTACAAGGGAGAATTCAAGGTATTCATCATTTTGGAGCATCCTTGGTAGACCGAACATTACCATTTACACAACTTATTAAGGAGGTTGAGTTTAAGTGGAATGAGGATTGTAAACAACCCTTTGAGAGTTTGAATGATTATCTTGCTACTCTACCTATTTTACAACCCTCTATGAAAGAAATACCATTCATTATTTGTATAGTAGTGTCATCCCATTCTCTAGCAACATTGGTGGCACAAAAAGATGGTAGTGGTAGAGAACATCCTATTTATTGTATTAGTCGAACCTTGATTGATTACAAGAAATGATATACAACGATATAAAGACAATGTTTGGCTCTTGAATTTTTGACTAGTAAATTGAGATATTGCTTAATAAATATAAAAATTCATCTCATGACAAAGTTTGATCCATTAAAACATCTTTTAGCTAAACCTGATTTATCAGGACATTTACCTAAATGGGTTATGTTAACTAAGTTTGATCTTAAATTTGTCTCTCAAAAGGTAATAAAAGGACAAGCCTTAACTAACCATTTAGGTGATGCTCCTTCTCCCTTACCATTACCTAATACAAACTCATTCCCTGATGAAAGTGTGTTGGGTATTGAAAAAGAAAAAGAAACATGAGAATTTTATTTTGATGGTTCTCATAATTCTAGTGGATGATCTATATAGATGATAGTTTTATGGTCTCTTTCTTAGATGTATTAAACAATCTGAAATCCATATAGCACTTGAAGAAGCTCATGTAGGTGCTTGTGGAGGAAATTCTGGAGGTAGACCATTAGTTCAAAATTTAATCTGCATAGGATATTATTGGAGACATATGGAGCAAGATTGTGTTTCCCATGTTGAGAAATTTCATAAATGTCAACATAACAATTTAATCCATTCTCTCGCTTTCAAGATTTGTGCCCAAGTTCCTATTTGGTCATTCTCGGTTTGGGTTTGTATCTTATTGGAAAGATATCACCACCCTCTTCCACTAGACATGCATCTATAATTACTACAACATAGTATTTCACAAAGTGGGTAGAATTTGTCCCTCTTCATTCCATAACACCTGATGCAATATGTTGATTCATATTTGAACACATTATTGCTTGCTTTGGTCTTCCTTCCACATTATTTTTGGACAATGGAACTCCATTTAAGAACAATGAAGTGAAAAAATTATTGGAAACATTTCATATTCAACATCATTTTTGACACAATATTACCCACAATCAAATGGTCAAGTGGAATCAACTAACAATACTCTTGAACAAATCGTAAGGAAAAAAAAAGTAAGCATGATAAATATCGGCTCAATTAATTTGTGTTATGGGCTTATCATACAAGTATTAGAACATCTATAGGAAACACTCCCTATAACCTATTTATGGTGTCAAAGCAATAATTCCCTTAGAGTTATTAATTCCTTCATTAAGAATTGCTCTCAAGGGGCTTATTAATGATAATACCTAAAAAGAGAAATTATTACATCAACTTGAAATGCTTGATGAACAATGTATCAATTCACTTGAGCACCTCCAAGCTTATTCCAAACAAATGAAATGTAGTTATAATGATCATGTCATCTCCCACACATTTAATAAAGGTTACTTGGTTTTGTATGAGAATCAACGTAATGTAAATGCTACCCGAATGAAAAAGGAAAATTCAGCCCTAATTGGCTAGGACCTTATATAATTGAAGAAAATTATGGGTCTGGTGCCTATACATTAACAAAAATTGATGGTACACTTCTAAAAGAACCTATCAATGCCACACATCTACGTTGTTACTACACCTAATATCTTTGAATAGTATGTTATATTAGAATAGTGTTGTTAGATTAAGTAGATACTGTTATATTTCTATCTCACATTGCTTCATTCTTTGACAAATATTCTTGATGTGTCTTAGAGTCTAAAGTGATTATTCAATTTTGTTACTTTCATTTTCATACTATTCAAATTCATCTTGTGTGTTATGTTAAGTTATATCCTTGTATGCATTTAGTGTTCTCAAAGGTAGATCATAAGTGCATTTAATTTAACATAGCATACTCAATCACAATGTAGTATCTAATGTAAACTTAAGTGTTTTAATTAGATCACATAAACATTAGATCATGGAGACATTTATTAAATACTCTAAGGATTATTTAATAAATCAAATTGACATGTAATTCAGCATAAGCTCATGAGAAAAAAAAATAAAGGATCATATATTATGAATAAAGAGTTCAAGTACATGTAATTAGAAATACAATGTTAGTAGGGTTTATGACTACTAGACCCTTCAGTGCCTAGTGTTAGTGGTTCCCATCAAGATACAATAGAATGTGATTGTGATATGATGATGCATTCCCTTAGGTCTCACAACTCTCCAAATACTCTCGTCTCCCATATAAGTTCCTTAACGTGCTCCCATTGTATGTGGTATCTCTCTGCCTACACCCTTGTAATCTCCTCTTGTAGCATCAAGATGTATGTTCGTAGGGAATCCTCCATCCTACTGTCAATCAGACCTCAAGATGCTCGAAGTGTTGAAAGATTTGCTAGAGCTTGGTCAACACATTTGGTGGAAGTCTCATATGTTTCACACAATCTCTCTACTAGCTCGAAGTTGGGAACATGTATTCTGAGGGTATGTCATCCTCTGCATGCAATGGAGGCACTATCTTAGTGGTCACTTGGTGGTAGAGTTCACACCACTCTTTTTTGGACCCTATAGGATGGAAATCATTAAATTCTATTACTACACATCATGATATATATATATATATATAAATCATATACATAAAGATAAGAGCACAATGAAAGCATAAAATATCACATCATCACCTGGATCTCCAATCAGCCAATCGGGGTATAACCATGTAACAATGGTCCTCCCTATGCTAAAAGTGTAGATGTCCTACTACCAATAGCCTCCACATGCACATGAGTGTGAATATCTATTGCATCTATTACACATGCTCTAGTGACTCATGTAGGAGGTGAATATCTCCTCTTGGGGGAAACTTGAGCCTCATTTGTCTTGTTAGTGTCATCACTCATAGACTGGATATCTTACTCCTCCTCCTCACCTAGAAATATACCTAGAGTTTTGTCATCATCATCTGTATCTCCATCAACCTACTCATCATCCCTATCATCTTTGTGCCCTAGAAGAGGTCTTGCATGGCCCACGGGTGATGTCTAAGAAAGACATGGGATGTTCGTGCTCCAACCCACCATTATTCATAGGCTTGTGTGGTGCGCATGTCACCAAAATTAGATACTGGGGGCATATCATGGTCCTCATCCTCTAAATCACTAATGTAAACATCCTCAATAATAAGATGACAAGTATCTCCAAACCTAGGGGCACTACGTGTTGATCATAGAAACTTGGGCCAAGCCCATGATGGAACCTATAATTGATGGAATTGGCACATGACATGATCATAATAGAAATTCTTCATGAAATATTCATTTCGTCCTAGAATAAATCAATCCTACTAAAGCCTGACTAGATAATGTCTATTGTTTGCTCACTACGGTATCTTGAGATATGGTCTCCATGAGATATCACCCTCATCCAAACGATCAAACCTGACATGCTAGTGTAGAAAATCACCCTCCTAACATGCCTACCTTAGTAAATAACTGTAAGAACGTGGGTAGAACATGGTTTCTATGGTAGGATAACCTTTGGGTGTAGTGCATGTGATATGTTCAAAACACAAAAATCATAAGAGTGTACAGTGCTCTATACTATCTAGCTCCTAGTAAAATAATTGACCTAGATCATAGTATATATGTACCAAAATACTATGACCACAAGTGTAGATGGTCCTATGTTGCTCCATGTCTGGAATAAAGTGAACCAGTCCTCCTTCTAAGTGGCCTACTCATCCATCAAAAACTAGTGTGAGTGTTGTAGTCATGATCATAATGCATCAAAGTAGTGGCGTCCCCATGTGTAGAAGCCATCTAAGATCAACAATAGGTCTGATGCTCAAATTTTGGATGGGGTGCCTTGGATAGTACAAGATATCATCTTGCATTTCCTTGTGTGTCCACTTATTGGCTAATTGCATAATCTTGCCTCAGATGGGTAGTCGTAGGATGTGGTGTATGCCCTCTAAGGTAATAGTCATCTCCTTGGTAGGTATATGAGAGGTACATGTATCTTCATCCAATCTCTCTATGAGGGTCATAAACATGGTGTCATGATATCTCATTGGTGGCATGTAATACACCCATAATAGTCATGTATATTGTAGAATACTAATCGTGTCCTCTGATAGCCATGCGATGAGTTCTTGGAGGAAACAAAATTGTTTTCCTTCAAGATGCTACAAGGTTTGGGGAGGGATCTAAATAATAAAATAGACAAATTAAATCCTAAATATATTCATTAATAATTTAAAAAGTAACCTAAAGTTTCTTTAGGACACATGAGCCATTTTTGGATGGGGTCATGGACACTTTAGACATTTTTGGACACTTTGTGCCAAGGTGGGACACTTTGCACCAACAAGGGATGCTTTGCAACAAAGATGGATGCTTTACAACTTTTTTTCTAAGGTCTTATAACTACTAAAAAATACATAGAAAAAAGGTATTGTAAATGTATGAAAAAAAAGACAAAGTAGTGAATAATCCACTCACTGTAGGTCGGATCATGCCCTGCACTACCTCATCATGAAGAACATCAAGTCTAGGAGGCCAATAGGTCTATCTTCTCAGAATCCTATATCACTCTACACCAAGATAAATTTAAAGAAGGTAAATGTCAAAATGAGGTAAAAATGTCATTTTCATTCATATATATGCCTAATTTTATTATAAAATGCATATTTTACTTTAGGTATATTCTATTCAAAACAACATATTGGGGGCTACAGAACTTCATTTTAGATGCCTCTTGTTTTGTTGGATTCATAATTTCACTCCTCATCTCGTCAGCTATTTATCACTATGTGGTATGGTACTTGGAAATACCCTATGATAAGACTTAACTAATTTTATGTGGTTTCATGGCTACCCTAATTCCACCTTTGTAAAGAAAATGAAACTAGGTGGAATACATCTACCCTTGAATTCAATCTTTGTAGAAGTTTGATAAGACAATTTTGAATGAATAATGAATTTGTGTTGCAGGATGTTGTTCCTACCATTAAAGTTTAATAGATAACTATAGTTGGGGCTTCATTCTCCCTAATTAATCCATATGAGTATCCTTTTTATAAATTTTATTGACTTGAATTCCTTTAGCTTGCATATGCACGTAGTGTTATATGGCCGCTAAAGTTGTGGCTAAATGTAGTGTAGAAAATTATATGCCTTTTAGGAGAAAGTACAATTCACACTTATTTGGACCTATTTTGGTGACCTTTTCACTATTGCATTTAAAAAAATTCATTAATAGGCACCTAATACCCCCTTATTATGTATCCCAAGGCGTATTTTACCTAATTTTATTTAATTTCCACAACCCACATTGAATAAATGCTATGAATCAAATTAATGCCTCAAAATTTGTGGAGTCCTGAAGTTTTAGGTTAGGACCCATTCTCCCATGATCAAATGGGTCCTCATTAAGTGCCTTAAACTCAACTTTGGATATGATTTTGGGATAATTTCAAGCTCTAAAATTCAAATTTCATATGTCGGCTTTTAGGATCTGATAATTGGAAAATTAGAAAGGAAGCCTACAAAACTAAGTTTCACATTCATTTTACACTAAACAAGGAAGAGAAATTCACATGAGATCAATCATTCATATTCAAGAGCAAGGAGAAGCATTAAAAAGTGAAGTCGTAGAGCAGTATTTGAGTTTTTTTTGTAGGTCTTCAAGCTCATTTTGATATCAAAATCAAGCATTTCCAAAGGAGTGATGATAGATTTCTATAGAGGATCATGTGGGATTATAGGTTTTGGGAGAAGCACAAAACATTCAACCAAACCTAATGATTTTTTTCCTAAGTGATTCCATCTTCTATTATCATTCAACTTTTAGTCTAAAGGAAATTATATTCAATCTTATGACTTATTAGGGTGATTTGAGATCTTCCAAAGTAGGTCTTCATCATTGTGCATGTTCATTTAGGGGTCCTATTCTAACACACTTGAGAGGGTTTCTTTGGATCATTTGTTTGTTAATCTTAGACACACTTAAGGTTGGGATTGGACACACATTTCATTTTTCAGATCTATGTTTTTTATCAAGGTTTAATTACCAAAATTGTGTTTTGATTGAGGCAAATCCCTATCCACTAACAAACAACAACTTTTTTTGCATATTTTTCACAAATCTGAATTTGGGAGTGAAGGTGCAATATTACAGGAAAGAATTGCAGGTCTTAGACTTCAGTCTCAGAATCAAAGTTTTCCACAAAAGTCTTCAAGGACCCATTCACCCTAGGGCTAATGAGTCTCTATTCAACTTGTGAAAGGTGGACAACATTTAATCCTCTCAAATTCTCTAGAAACTTTGTTGGTTCCTTCAGTTTTATGTATAATCTATTAGATCCAAGTAGCATATTGAATTTTGGATTTGATTTTCTATTTTTAATCTTTCTCCCCAAAGTGTTGTTTGACCTAGACCCCCATCCTGACACAAAAAGGAAATATAAAGATTCTTCCATAGAATTGATTCTCCTAAGGGTAGTTAGTCAATTATTTGTGGGGATCTCATTTCCTAATGAAATTAGAGAAGTAGGATCCATTTTCCCTCTTTGGATCCACTTTTCCATTTTTGGAAACCCTAGAAGCACCCTATTTTTCTATTTCATTTTGGTGAACCCAATCTTGTACAACAAAATTTTGAAAATTGGAGTCCTTTCAACCCTAGATCTAATTTTTTCAGTAGATTGCATTGAATTTGTATTATTTTCATTAAATTTAGGGTTAATTAATATTGCATTAGTGAATATTGCATTTGTAGTTAAATGTGCATGTTTGCATCACAAAAAACCATAAAAAATTAGAAAAAAGCACTAGATCTGAATTTATTGTGTTAGGATTCTAATTCAATCATTTCAATTTATATTTAGATTCATATTACATCTTAAAAATCTTCACATAGTTCATCATTTGACCTTAGTTAAAATTTCATTTAGAGACATAAATCTAGAAAGATCTATTACAAAAACTTCTATAATAGATCAGAAAAAGAAAACACATTGGATAAGCTCAACATTTGAAAACTCGAATTTAAAAAATCCTAACTTGGGACCATTCACCCTAGGGTGAATGAGTCCCTGTACAAACATTTTTGACAAATTTCTGAGTACTTTTTTGTTTTTGTTTCTAGATACAAAAATTAAATTTCTGATATAGTTTATTTGTGCATTGAAAATATTGATTATTTAGTTAGGTTGTGGAACATTTTGCAGATTATTTTCTTGCATATTTCAGTCAAATTTAGTGTTAGATCTATGTAATTTTCTTTCACTTTTATCATAATTGCAATATTAGATAGATTAGTTTACATTTTGCAATCATTAAAAAAAATAATAACCAAAAACATAAAAGGAAACAAGAAAAACTTGATGAAACTCTTGGAGAAAGCATAGTTATTTGACCGTGTCAAATCTCTTTTTCCAAGTTAATATATGCCTCAAGCCCTTTAGTAGTGATTACTTTGATATGTTAGATGAATCCCTTGAGGATTCCATCTCACAAGGTTCATCCACTAAGTCTTGCATTGACGAACAAAAATATAGAGACATTAACGCAATCATACCTCAACTTATGCTTTACCCTCCCTCAAAACAACCTCAATTTTAAAACAAACCCATGCTTATCTTAGAACCACCTAAGAAGAAACCATTAAAACCAAGAGATATGTTGAGATTTACAAGGAAACTTGATAATGATAATGTTTGGCAGCTACCAGGTTACAATATTGTTGCTCATACATATAACACAAGGAATAAAAGACAACAACAAACCACTCATGTTTCATTATCATTGACTCAAATAATCTTGCCTACTGCTCCTCAATTTCCCTTACATAGTGGAAAGGAGTATGATCTTGTTGAGCAACTTAAGAATACTCCTACTAAGATATCCTTATGGGATCTTATTCAAGCCTCACCTAATTATCGCAGTATGTTCCAAATAGCTATAAAACAAGTTGTGGTTCCTCCTAATACAAATCCAAATTATGTGGCATACCTAGTTCAAGGAATGAATACAATTAATCTAGACATTGTTTCTCACCAAAGTGAGTTACCCTCCTTGGAAGTTCAAAAAAAAAATCAAGCCTTCATGATTATAGCCATTATTAATAGGAAAGGAATAAAGAGGACCATTATTGACAATGGATTAGCCCTTAATGTGTGTAGTGTGAACCTTTTGGATAATATTGGAATTAAAAAGAGTAATATTGAGCTAGATTCTTTGTCCATTTGTGGATTTGATAACATAGGAAAAAAACCGCTTGGCATGATCACATTACCTCTTACCATTGGAAAATCCACATTGCAAAATACTATCCATGTTATGCCTCATGATATTTCATATAATATTGTTTTAGGTAGACCATGGATTCAAAAAATGTAGGTGGTGCCTTTGACTCTTCATTGTTTAATGAAGTTTGTTTACTACAATAAAGTTTACACAGTCAAGGATGACCATGAAGCTAAAATTTGTTTGCACACTAAGAAAGATTAAAAAAGTCCTGTGAAAACATTAATACCAACTTCAAAATTCAAAATCATGCAAGAAAAAGAACAAGAAAAGCATACTAAAGATGACATGGTGTTATTAGAAGATGATCGGGGTTCCTTAGATTTCATACCAACATTCATGGGATAATATAGTATGACAAAAAAAACATAAAAAATGGAAAAGAATCAATGGTAATATCAAAAAAAAACTTGGAATAACCCTCACAAGCATCTACTTCATCAAATTTAGAAAAAGAAGACACAAATTATACAACAGAAGTTGATGAAATGGACTATGAACAACCATTCATAATCTAAGAGAGATGGGAAAACTTTATGGAAAATGTTATGTGATCTTGAAACAACTTGGTTATAGTGTAAAAGGATGTGGAAGAAAAGAACAAGGAATCTATGTCTCTATAGAGCCTAACACACAATAAACAAAAATTGGTATTAGATATTTTCCTTCTAAGATAATGAAAGCAATATAAAGACCTTCACTCTCACTTTGAAGCATCTTCAATTGATTAATAAAACAAGTGAGGAATCATTGGAATAATTTGAAGATGATGAAGCTTTGAAAGAAATGTTAGGCATTTATGATTAGTCATTTACTACCCCTAAGAAACAAGGAGTCACTTGTGCTATGGTTAGTACTAAACAAAGGGATGAAGAAAAAGAACTCAATGATGTTGAAAATTATAAAGAAGAACACAATTTTGAAATTAAAAGACAAAATGCACTTCCTATGGGAGATACAATCAACATACCGATGGATGCATCTAATGCAGAAAGAGTGATTCAAATAGGAAAGTTTCTTGATGAGGATGAACAAGAAGATCATGCAACATATTACATGAATTTCATGAACTCTTTGCTTGGACTTATTTGGATATGCCAGGTATTGATGCTAAGATAGTGACACACAACATAGTTCTTGAACAAGATGATAAAATAGTAAGATAGAAGATATGTAAGATGAATCCTAAGATTGCTCTATTGGTTAAGGCTGATATTGAAAAGATCCTTGAAGCTAGTTTTATTCGACTTATTGACTATTCTCCATGGATATCAAACATTGTCGTAGTCGCAAAACCTAATAATTGTATTAGGATATGTATGGATTTTTCATGATATTATTTAAGCATTTCTCAAGGATGACTTTCCCATTCCTAATATTGACATGATAGTAGATTTGACTATGGGACATGCTTTTTTTTGTTCATGGATGGATTCTCAAGTTATAGTCAAATCTTTATCATCCCTCAAGATAAATATAAGATAACATTTAATATGGCTTGGGGGAAATTTTATTGGGTGGTTATACCTTTTGGATTAAAGAACAGAGGTGCAACATATCAAAAAGCTATGAAATTGATATTTCATGATTACATACATAAGATTTTGGAATGTTATGTTGATGATATTCAAGCTAAATCTTTAAATTGAAAGGAAAATACTAACATAATTCAAAAAATATTTTAAAGAATGAGAAAGTATAACATGCAACTAAATATGAAGAAGTGTGTCTTTGGTGAGGATAGTGGAAAACTCTTAGGTTTTATAGTATCTCACAAAGGTGTTGAGATGGAAACAAAGAAAATTGGTGCTATCATTCACATGCCACCTCCTAAAAAAATCTCTCAGTTGTGTACCCTACAAGGGAGAATTCAAGCTATTCATGATTTTGTAGCATCCTTGGTAGACTGAACATTACCCTTTACACAAATTCTTAAGAAGGAGGTTGAGTTTAAGTGGAATGAGGATTGTAAATAGGTCTTTGAGAGTTTGGAAGATTATCTTGCTACTCCACCTATTTTACAACCTACTATGCAAGAAAGACCATTCATTCTTTATACAATAAGGTCATTCCATGCTCTAGCAGCATTATTGGCTCAAAAAAATGGTAGTGGTAGAGAACATCCTGTTTATTACATTAGTTGAACCTCAATCGATTACAATATGTGATATACAATGATAGAAAAATAATTTTTCGCTCTTATATTTTCCACTAGTAAATAGAGACATTACTTGCTAAATGCATAAATTCATGTGATGAAAAAGTTCAATCAGTTAAAACATCTTTTTGCTAAAACTAATTTATTAGGATGTTTAGCTAAATGTTTTATGTTGTTAATTTAGATTTATCTTAAATTTGTCTCTCAAAAGTCAATCAAAGGGCAGGCCTTAACTGGCCATTTAGTTGATGGTACTTCTCCCTTACCATTACGTAATACAAACTCATTCCTTGATGAAAGTGTGTTGGCTACCAAAAAAGAAAAAGAAACATGGGAATTGTATTTTGATGGTTCTAAGTGTCAAACTGGCTCCAGAGCTTGGGTTATAATAATTTCTCCTTTAGGTAATCCTATTCCATTATCCTTCCTTCTAAACTTCATATGTACAAATAACACTACAAATTATAAATATTTAATTGTTGGTATAAACACAACGTTAGCCTTAGGTGTTCAACACAATTCTATATTTGGTGATTCTCAATTAGTCATTAAACAAATAAATGGTTCATATCAAGAAAAACATGACAAAATCATTCAATATAAAGACCTTACAATGAAATTATTAGATTATTTTGAATCATATACCATTTTTAACATACCATGAAAAGGATAATCAACATGTAGATGCAATGGCAAGTATCACTTCCCTTATATCTCTTGAGGATCCTTTTTGTTGATTTAACATTTAAAATCCAAATGATCTTAAGACCATTGATCAATGACAAATTTAAAGAAGTGTTGATAACCGATATCAAAAAATCTAGTGAATGGTACACAACGATATTCAATTACTTAAAAGAAGGTACCTTTGCTAATCCTACAACTAAGAACGCTTGATCTCATATTTGAAAACTTGCATCTAAGTATATAATTCTAGTGGATGTTTTATCTATACAATCATTTGATGGTCTCTTGCTTAGATGTCTTAAAAAATCCAAAATCCCTATAACACTTGAAGAAGCTCATGCAGGTGCTTGTGGAGGATATTTTGGAGGTAGATCATTAGTTCAAAAGTTAATTCACATAGGATATTAGTGGAGGAATATGGAACAACATTGTTCTTCCTACATTAAGAAATTTCATAAATGTCAAGAACACAACAATTTGATCCATGCTCCCACTTTTGTGCTTCATGCCCAAGTTTCTATTTGGCCATTCCTGATTTGGGGTTTCAATCTTATTGGAAAGATATCACCACCCTGTTCTACTGGACATACCTTTATAATTACTACAATAGATTATTTCACGAAGTGGGTAGAAGATATCCCTCTTCGTTCCACAATAGTTGATGGAATATAACGTTTTATATTGGAACACATTATTTCTCACTTTGGTCTTCCTCATGCATTAGTTTTAGACAATGGAACTCCATTTAAGAAAAATGATGTGAAGAAATTCTTGGAAATATTTCATATTCAACATCAATTTTCAATAGCATATTACCCACAATAAAATGGTCAAGTGAAATCAACTAACAAGAATCTTGAATTTTTTTGAAAGAAAATGGTAAGTAAGCATAATAAACATTGGCACACTCAATTAAATTATTTGTTGTGGGCTTACCATAAAAGTATTAGAACATCTATAGGAAACACCCGCTACAACCTTGTTTATGCTACCAAAGAAATAATTCCTTTAGAGTTAGATATTCCTTCATTACGAATTGTTCTTAAGGGGATTACTGATGATAATACTGATAAAGAGAAATTATTGCATCAGCTTGAAATGCTTGATGAGCAGTGTATCAACACTCTCGAGCATCTCCAAGATTATTCCAAATGAATGCAACCTAATTATAATGATCATGTCATCCTTCACACATTTAATAATGGTGACTTGGTGTTGTATGAGAATCAACATAATGTAAATGTCACCCCAAATAAAAAGGGAAAATTTAGCCCTAATTGGCTAGAACCTTATATAATTGAAGAAAATTATGGGTTTGGTGCCTATACATTAATAGAAATGGTTGGTACACCTCTAGAAGAACCTATCAATGTTGTGCATATACATCGGTACTATACCTAGCATCTTTGAATAGTATGTCATTAAAGCAGTGTTGTTAGAATAAGTAGATATTGTTTTTTATTTATCTCACATTGCTTAATTATTTGACAAACGATCCTAATGTGTCTTAGAGTCTAAGGTGAATACTCAAGTTTGTTTGAATTGTTAGTTTAGTTTGCATAATTTTCAAATTCATCTTGTGTGTTATGTTAGCTTAGTTCCTTATATGCATTTAGTGTTCTCAAAGATAGATCATAACTGCATTTAATTTAACATAGAATAATCAATCACAATGTAGTATCTAATATAAACTTAAGTATTTTAATTAGATCGCATAAAGATTAGATCATGGAGACATTTATCAAATACTCTCTTGGATTATTTAATAAATCACATTGACATCTAATTCAGCATAAGCTCATGAGAATAGAACCTAAAGGATCATATATTATGCATAAAGAGTTCAAATACATATAATAAAAAATACAATGCTAGTAGGGTCTATGACTACTAGACCCCTTAGGGCCTAGTGCTAGTGGTTCCCATAAAGATACATTAGAATGTGATTTTGATCTTCTCATGGATGCCCATAAGCCCTACACCTCTCCAATTGCTCTCGCCTCCTATATAAGTTCCTCAATGCACTCTCGCTCTATGTGGTCTCTATTTTCCTACACCCTAGTAAGCTCCTCTTCTAGCCTTCAGATATCTACTCATAGGGAATCATCCATCCTATTGTTAGGAAAACCTAAAGATGCTCGAAGTGTTGAAAGCTCTACTAAATCTCAATCAGTGCATCTTGTGGCACTCTCATATGCCATAGTCAATTTTGCTACTGGCTTGAAAAAGGTCTCCATGTTTCCCCATGAAAGGTGGGGGCATGTAATCTAAGGGTATATAATCCTCTATGTGTAATGGAGGCACTATCTCAATGGTTACTCACTGGTAGAGCTCACACTACTCTCGTGTGGACCCTGTAAGATGGAAATCATAAAAGGATATTAGTATGGATCATGATATATATATATAAATCATATACATAAAGATAAGATGGTAATGAAATTATAAAATATCACATCGTCACCTAGATCTACAATCTACCAATTGGGTTATAACCATGTAACAATGTCCCCCTTGTGTCAATAGTTTGGATGGCCCACTACCATTGACCTCTCAATGCTCATGAGTGTGGATCTTTGTCGCAGTTGTTGCACATGCTCTAATGACTCATGTAGGAGGTGAATATCTCCTCTCGGGGGCAGATGAAGCTTTATCTATCTCATCAATGTCATCACGCATGGACTAGGTTTCCTCCTCCTCCTGCTCATCTAGAAATATATCTAGAATAGTGTCATAATCATTCGTATCCCCATTGGCATGCTCATCATCCCTATCATATCTACACCTAGCAAGAGGACCAGCCTAGCCCATAGGGTGATGTCTAGGAAAGACATGGGATGGTCATGCTCCAACCCACAACTAGTTGTAGGATTGTGCGATGCCTATGTCATCAACCCTAGAGATTGGGGCCATATTATGGTCCTTTTCCTCTAAATCACTAATGTAAACATCATCAATAGTAAGATGATGAGTGTCTACAGGCCTAGGGTCACACCATGCTAATCGTAGGAACCTAGGTCGAGTCCATGATGGAACATGCATCTGAGTGAACTAGTGCATGACATGATCATAATAGAAAGGTCTCATTATATAGTCATGTCACCCTAGAAAAAAATAATCTTGTTGAACTTTGACTAGATCATGTCTCTCATCTGCCCACTGTGGCATCCTGAGATATGGTCTCCATGAGATATCACCCTCATCTAATTGATCAAACTTGACATGCTAGTGTAGCAAATCACACTCCCACCATGCCCACTATTGGTATTTTCTTTTTTCAGCTAGGCTTTGAAACTCTCTAAGAGGTAGCCAACCTCTATATTCAAGAATAACAAAGGCTAATGGCCAACTGACAGGAAATAGAATTGACACACATTTCCCCTGTACTTCAGGCTCTATAAGACCTAGGGGGGTAACCCTTTAGCAACATCTAAAAATCTAGACACATAAGTAACAGGATATTGCTTAATAGATAATGCTCTCATAGAAAGATGTTGAGAAACCTAAAATATCACTCAAAATTGGCTAACACCTTGAGTGAATTTCATTAACCAACATGGAGAACATGACAAACACAACTCGGCAAAACAGATTTGAAATGGTTTTTGATTTAAAGATTTGGGACCAAACTAAAAATAGCAGAAACATGAATATTGACCAGTGCCAAAAGAAAGGGCTATGGAGTCATATAACTAGCACCTCATATTATAATGTTAAGAATTTTCTTAATATCCTTGCAAATGTTATCAAATTATGACAACCAGATCACTGAAGCTTTATCTGATAACTCTTCTTATAAATCCACTTGAAATAGAACACTCCTATCACATTTGTTAAAGAAATTACACTATCCCTGAACAATAGGCAATAATAAATGCAGCTTATGCTTTATTAAAGTAATTACATCATTCATAGAATAGAGGGAAACAAAAAATGTAACTCAAATGAAGCAAATCTGCATGAAAAGACTCAGACAACTTTATTAATGAATCCAAAAGAGCATTGCAGTTCAGCCATGGAGACAATTATCAGCTAAAATAAACATAGAAGCATAATTCAAAACACAGACACCTCAAATGTAATTACTTAGTTAAAATTCTACCCAAAGCTTCTGCCTGACTTGTAGAGCTTTCAGAAAATTGGAACTCCTTACAATGAGAGAAGAATAGAAGATAAAGAGAAAAGAAAGAAACAAGAGAAACCCTAAAAATGACCTCCTGAAGACAACTGGTAGCTTTATCCATTGTCAAACGACCAAGATGCAAAGCATCTCTCCTCACTCTACAACAAACTTTTCCCTCAAAACTGCCTTTACTCACCTGTCTGCAACAAAAAAATTACTCCACCATAAAGAATTTCCATTTTACCCAACTGGTGGAAAATTCCTCTTTGCCCATGAAAACTTCTCATATTTTTGCTCTTTATTCTCAGTTGCATTTTAATTATTGTGGATGCACTTTATTTTATTCACTTTCAATAAATAAAGTCTTCAAGACAGTGAATATTCATTCACCTTATAAACCATTCCTTGTGCCACTTCATGTGCACCTTTTCCGGTGAAGGATTTTTATTTCACTTTGCCCTCTTTAAGTGAAAATATTAAAATATTCTCACCCTCCCCTATGCCTTTTTACCTCACACATTTAGGTTCAAAATATTTTCCTTTAAAATGGAAACATTTAAATGTTGCCTAGAGCAGCATTTAACTCATCGAGTAATTTGCATGTATATGAAAACCATATACATTTATCGGGCACCTTTCCCTTTAATATTTGCATATTTGTATATTGTCTTCAAAATCTCCCTCGGGCCAACCAAGCCCTTAAAATATTAGCTAAAAACATTTTAAGCCTTTCATTAGCAAAGGTTTAAATATTTTAGAAAAATAACAAGCAAAATATTTTGTGCCTTACTCTTCCCGTGCTTCATTGTTTACGAGCCCACACATTCCACGTGCCAACATTTCACAAATTCGCATGAAATAATGAGTGACCAAGTTATTCCTACGATTCAGCCAGGTAGGGCCAAGATTTGGCTGTATTGATATCTCTGTTCTCATCCGTCGATCACTTCTCTACCCCTCTGTTGCCCTAATCTCCATCTTTTTCGCTTGAGCTCTGCATCTCACAAGTAATGGCGGTGGCTTCACACTTTTGATATATTTTCACAGCAAGCCACGGGCTACTCCCTGCTTTGCAGTGTGATAAGTTTCTAAGACCTGGTCAACAAATCCATTATTCCTTATCCTGCAATGATGGCATTCATTCGGAGTTGGTGCGGCTTCCTCTTGGAAAGTTACTAACACCTTTTCTAAAAATTCATCTTGTGCATCTCCTACAACATGGTATTCCATGAGATCACATTGTACCCAAACCCGGACCCCTACTCTTCATTCATTTATAGCATTGGCTTGAAAGTTTCTACGGCCTTTGCAACAAATCCATTACATGTGTTATGCTGCAATCCTGGTATTCCATGAGATCACATTTATTTGGGCATTCTGTCCAACCACCTTCATGCCATCTCCAAGTGTTTCCGCGCCCTTTCTCAGTCTATGCCATCATTACCATGGGATTTGAGCTTCCCATAAGTTGAAAACAATAATGCTAGCTTCCTTATGCACCCAGCCTCATATTGGAGGCTTCTATGGCAGCAACACCCAATGTGTAATCTCCCTCTATGAATTGTCTTTGCTCAAAAAATTCTAATGTGTTTTCATCAAATCCATTTTGTTCATAGCCTAAAATGTCAAATCAATGCCTCCTCTTTGTATGGTGTGAGCTGCATAGTATGCAGAATAAAACATTTGCATTGCTCACTGTGTTTTCTGAATTCACTTCTTGTGGAAGAAAGATGATGGTGAAGGTTGTGGAATATGGCATTACAACTGCCAAGTGTATTTGGCTAAACATTTCCAGTCACTGTATTTGCTTTGATTTTTCTTTCCATGCTCATTCGTTGTATTTGCACTTAACCTAAATTTTTCCTCTCACTGTGTGAATGGCTACCCCATTCCATGTAGTGTCAATGTCTCTTAGTCTGCACCACATTCAACTATGCCAATCCTTCACATGTTGCTCCTATATGAAACCAACGCGTGCTAACTTTGCTCCTACTAGCCACTAAAAAAAGAACATGTCTTGTATTCTCCTCCATGGCTTAGCATGAAACTCCATCAATATGAGCCTATGTAGAAAGAAGACTTGCTCCTTCAGAATCCTCTTTCAACTGGTGTGGTTGCGCTTCACTTGCAGCAATGACACCCCATATACTTGAGCCTCTAGAATTTATAATTGCTTGAGATTTTTTGAGGACTATTTAATAGTCCATTTTGTCTATACATTGCAAAAAAAGGCATCCCCACATTTGTTGTATGTACATTATTGCGTAACAGCACAATTGTTAAGCTTTAGAAACACATCTCCCATAGGTGCAATTACAACATTTGACAAATTTCTTCAATTCTTTGATGCTATGATGGATAGCCACATGTTCTCCATAAGCCATCTTTTTGGCATAGGAAAATAAGATTGCGAGAAAGTATATTGAAGCTTCAACTCCCAAATATCATCTGCAGATGCGTGACCTACCTTAGATTTGCCAAAGATGATTTCTCCTATCCTTGAAGCATAATAATATCTCCATCAAATTTGTTAGACTTTGAACTTGAACATCACAAACCTTCACAGAACAAACTACTCTTTTAGTACATGTAGATGTTCAACAATTTAGCAAGATTAACTAGTGTTGTGACATTGTCCCATTGTGAATAACACTATCCTCAAATTTTGATAGAATTTTCTTGATGCTTGATGACTATCGTATATATGCACTCATGTCAACATTAATCTATCATTATTAATCTCTTTATGCTCAGACTCGTGTCATCAATTGTCTGCCTTTGAATGTAACGTTACAACACTTACATCTTTGGAACTGAGTGAGGCATGTTGGGTCCTTAAGTGGGCCCGACAAGAAAAAAATCATGTTCAAACAAGATTCATCTCCAAATCAGTTCGAGACAACTTTTGAATTTATCTGGAGTGAAAACACGAACTGGGTTTTCATTAAAACTTGCTTTAAGGCACTTTTGCAGAATGGTGAAAACCAGCCAAGTGGGCTCTGGAATCAGTCAGGAAAACCGGTCAAACAGCCTTCTAGAACCATATAAACTTGTAGACATGTAGTCATTTGACCCTAGAATACATTGCAATAAACGGTTTGGAAAAAGGACTCCCGAGGTGAAAAATATTAATCCGTGAAGTTGCTCAGTTGAACTTTCTAAAATAACAGTCTGTTCAGAGTCAACTAAAAGTCATCCAATTGCCATTTGGAAAAAATAGCAAATTAACTCCTAGGAGGTTGCCACTGGACACAGTAGATCATTTAGGTACACTAAACATGTGTGCAAAAGTAATTTGCTTGAACCATCATTGATCAAAAGGTATTGACGCTCAAAGTTGGTCTCTCAGAAAGGTTTTTGAAAGTGCAAATGCAAAACTAAAGAAATTGCATTTGGTTTCGATCTGTTAAAAAAAAAAAATCAGATCATGAGGCTCTGAAAAATGACATACAAGCTCATCTTGGTGGGGAGAATGCAAAAATCAATCATTTTTTCATGACAGTCATCTGGTTGCAAAATGCAAGCTCAAAGGGGAGGCAACTTCACAAAACTGAATGTTTGCAAACAAGAAAAAAGTGCCAAAACTCTTTAGCTTCTAATTTCAAAACTCTGAAAAAACTCATCATGGGAAGCTGAAAACTAACATGCATATTCACATATGTCAATTGAATATGTTTACAAATGGGTTTTGCACAAAAATCAACAGGGTTCAAATTACAAGCATCCAAAGTGGGTCACTTAGATTGATTCATCAGGTGCACTTCTGAAAGTGCAGAGGCAAAAAAAATGAAATGGGCATCTAAAATTTGAAAATTTTAAGAGTGCCATCAGTGGCTCTGATTGGGGATGTATGCCGCCTATGGACATAGCAAGATTCTAGATCTATGGGGAGTAGATCAAATACTGAGTCCTTTGGGTGTCCTCAAACTGCCCCTTTATTCATTCCTTTTTTACTTCATATAGTGACCCAAGGCCACCAAATAAAAAATGGGAATCAACATCTACCTCTGTTAAACAGAATTATGTAGAAATAATTGATCCCTCTTAACTCATGCTTTCCTTTTTCAAACCATAACAATACGAACAACTGCACCTTTGCAAACACAAGTATCAAGTTGATTGCATACAAGTGACAACTTGATTTCTATTCAACTTTGTTGTCATATGGCAGCCAAATTACATAAGACACTCCACTGCCACTCTCTTCATTGTCTGATTTTATATCAAGTGGAAACATTCGAAGATAAGAATCAAGACCACATGAAAACACAGTCTTATCACATTCATTAGCCCCTTTAGAATGATCATGTTCAGAGGAGACATCATGGCTGAAAAGAAACATGCAATCATCTTGTGTGTTGAGCATAAATTGCTCATACATCTGTATCTCCTCCAACTGGAATGCACCACAGGTTGGCTTGTCATCATCCAAACACCACAACCCAAACATATTTCCATGTGTTTCAATATTCTGAAAATCAGGTTTGTCAACACCTAAAGTATTTTCATCTTCATTCACATCATGAAATTCAACAAAAAAAATCAGCATCCCAGACATAAGTAGTTCTTTCTATCTCAAGCTCGCACATGATATCAGATTCATTCTTGAGGTCACTATGCAAGTTCATATAAAATGTTTCAAACAAAGATTCAGACAATTCGGAATTCGAGCCTGAGCCCAAAATTTCACATTGATTTTTCATATCATGCTCAATGTCTAAATCATTTTTGATGCTATTAACTTCAGGACCAACAGGACCAGCAAGAAGACTTTCATGTGCACTATCAACTGATAAGCATATTGATCTATGTGCCAAAGACTCACTATTATCTAAAACTTCTCTATCAACAATAGAGCTAAAACCTTCCTTCCTTTCGACACTAGTACATTCCTCATGCAAAACAAACATGTCCACTTGCATACCATGAAGATGAAAGAGATCATCAAAGAAAGACCCACATGAAACTTCATATTGACTGACCTCACACCCATTATCATTTTCCTAATATGGTTGCTCCACACATTGATCAAAAGGTCTTCCAATTTTAACACAATTTGAAAGTCCATCAAATTGTTTCACATTATCTACAAATGATAATATCGATTCTAGATCCGTG
Organism: Sequoiadendron giganteum; assembly: GCA_007115665.2. Classification (NCBI taxonomy): domain Eukaryota; kingdom Viridiplantae; phylum Streptophyta; class Pinopsida; order Cupressales; family Cupressaceae; genus Sequoiadendron; species Sequoiadendron giganteum. The sequence continues at coordinate 237,439,872 of CM021108.1, read as the reverse complement.
TGTTTGTCACTATGCACAACTTGATCATTCAGAACATAATTGCTTCCTGCATTAGTGTGCACCTCATCATCATTCTCATGTAGATTTGACATTTCCATTTCTTCTTCATATAAAAAATCACGAACAACAAATACATAAGTAGGTTCATCAACATCTTCATCACTTCTAGTAGTACTATGCTCATGATCAACAAATTGAACACATATATGTTTGTCTTCAGATTCTTCATCATTGAAAGAATCAACATGCTCCATTGATGTCAAACCTGAAATACATTCCAAGTTTGCATCAAATTTAATTTGATCATTCACTTGTGAATAAGTGACTTCATCAATATCCATATCACTATATCCTTTGTGTTAAGAACATACCTCTAAGTCATTCTCATAAAATCATTCATAATCATCAAAAGAGAAATCTGTTTGGCTTTCACCATCATCCTTATCACAAAAATACTTGTCACCATAAAGACCATGCTCAAATTCTTCAAAGTGAGTGCTTGAACTTTCATCTTCAATGTCTTGCTCACTAACTTGAGAATAAATGCCATCAACAATTGTATTATCTTCATTGACCGAAACATAACATGGAATGATGTCTTTCATCTCTTCTATTTCTTCATCATTCAAGGTATTACAAGAAAAAATTTCATGCATATTTATTTGTTCATCATACCATGTATCTTCCTCTTCATCACTGCTGCAAGGATCTACACATGTGTTGATTGTGAGCTGATTACAATTAATGTCCTCATCCATAAAATAAGTATCATCATTTTATAATACACTCTTTTCATTCTTGTGTATCATGTTCTGATTTTCTTGAATAAGACAGCTACTACCTTCATTTTGAGACACCACATTTTGATAACATTTAACATGAAGTTCATTAGGATCTATAGATCATGATGATGGAGAAATTGGAGCAGCAACATCATTACCCTCTTGACAAGAACTTTTATTATCTGATCCATGAGTTCTATTTTCCTGAGGTGTGTTAGGATGACCAACACTCATAGCCCTATGTCCTTTCATCATTGAGTATCTCAAATTATTCTCAATGTCTATAGCCATCTGATATGCTTGGTGTAGTGTTGTAGGCTCTTTACCCCTCAATAGATAACTTATCTTTTTGTCAAATTCTCCTAAGTACATGACCAAAAATTCAACATCATTTGGCCTTATGCTATCCAGGATCTCTCTAATGATCTTTGAAAATTGGAGATTAAAAGATGGGACTAACTCATCTTTTCCTTATCAAAACAGAGTTAATCCTCTCTCCAAACTGCTCCATGAACATTTTCTTGAACTCTTCCCATGAATGAATAGAGGAAGTTGGTAAATAAGAGAACCAATCCCTTGCATCTCCTCTTAGATACTTAGCAAATAGTCTCATGATCACATCCTCATAATCAATCTCATAATCATCCATCACATTACTGAACTCTTGCAAATGCCTATTTCTTGATTCAGACCTATCACCAATGAATCTTGGTAACTTATTTCTAACTTTAGTTGGAATGCCATTTGGGTAACCACTAAGGCCATTGAGATTGATGGCTTTGTGCCTTCCAGTAGTGAAACCTCTTTGACAATCTAACTGGGACTGATCAAAAACCATCGTTCCATCCAGAACCATACTAGGGTGCATGTATTTGAGGCATTTTGATATGCCTTTTTTTTTTAATTTCACATATCAACTCTACAATTGATAAATCATTTCCCTATTTCCATCTTTCATCATGATCTTATTTTTCCAGCTAGGCTTTGAAACTCTCTAAGAGGTAGCCAACCTTTCTATTAAAGAATCACAAAGGCTAGTGGCCAACTGACAAGAACTGGAATTGACACACATTTCCCCTGCACTTCAGGCTCTATAAAACCTAGGGGGGCAACCCTTTAGCAACATCTAAAAATATAGACACATAAGTAATAGGATATTGCTTAACAGATAATGCTCTCACAGAAAGATGCTGAGAAACCTAAAATATCACTCAAAATTGGCTAACACCTTGAGTTAATTTCATTAACTAGCATGGAGAACATGAAAAACACAACTTAGCAAAACAGATTTGAAATGGTTTTTGATTTAAAGAGTTGGGACCAAACTGAAAACAACAGAAACATGAAGATTGACCAGTGCCAAAAGAAAGGGCTATGGAGTCATATAACTAGCACCTCATCTTATAGTGTTAAGAATGTTTTGAAGATCCTTGCAAATGTTATGACAACCAGATCACTGAAGCTTTATTTGATAACTCTTCTTATAAATCCACCTCAAACAAAACACTCCTATCACACTTGTTAAAGCAATTACACCATCCTTGAACAATAGGCAATAATAAATGCAGCTTATGCTTTATTAAAGCAATTACATCATTCATAGAATAGAAGGAAACAATAGATGTAACTCAAATAAATCAAATGTGTATGAAAATACTTAGAAAAAATTATTATTGAATCCAAAAGAGCATTAGAGTTCAACCATGGAGACAATTATAAGCTAAAATAAACATAGAAGCACAATTCAGAACATAGACACCTCAGATTTAATGACTTAATTACAATTCATCCTAGCCTTACAATTCTACCTAGAGCTTCTACCTGACTTGTAGAGATTTCAAAAAATTGGAACCCCTTACAATGAGAGAAGAAGAGAAGATACAGAGAAAAGAAAGAAACAACAACAACCCTAAAAATGATCTCCTGAAGACAACTGGTAGCTTTATCCATCATCAAAAAACCAAGATGCAAAGAATCTCTCCTCACTCTACAACAAACTTTCCCCTCAAAACTGCCTTTACTCACCTATCTGCAACAAAAAATTTACTCCACCATGAAGAATTTCCATTTTACCCAGCTGGTGGAAAATACCTCTTTGCTCGTAAAAACTTCTCATATTTCTGCTCTTTATTCTTAGTTGCATTTTAATTGTTGTGGATGCACTTTATTTTATTCACTTTCAATAAATAAATTCTTCAAGACAGTGAATATTCATTCACCTTATAAACCATTCCCTATGCCACTTCATGTGCACCTTTTCCGGTGAAGGATTTTTATTTCACTTTGCCCTCTTTAAGTGAAAATATTAAAATATTCTCACCCTCCCCTATGCCTTTTTACCTCACACATTTAGGTTCAAAATCTTTTCCTTTAAAATGGAAACATTTAAATGTTGCCTAGAGCAGCATTTAACTCACCGAGTAATTTGCATGCATATGAAAACCATATACATTTATCGGGCACCTTTCCCTTTAATATTTGCATATTTGTATATTGTCTTCAAAATCTCCCTTGGGCCTACCAAGCCCTTAAAATCTTGGCTAAAAACATTTTAAGCCTTTCATCAGCAAAGGTTTAAATATTTTAGAAAAATATCAGGCAAAATATTTTGTGCCTTACTCTTCCCGTGCTTCATTGTTTACGAGCCCACACATTCCACATGCCAACATTTCACAACTTCGCACGAAATAACGAGTGAGAAAGTTATTCCTATGATTCAGCGAGGTAGGGCCAAGATTTGGCTGCATTGATATCTCCATTCTCATCTCCCGATCACTTCTCTGCCCCTTTGTTGCCCTAATCTCCATCTTTTTCACTCGAGCTCTGCATCTCACAAGTAATGGCGGTGGCTTCACACTTTTGATACATTTTCACAGCAAGCCATAGGCTGCTCCCTGCTTTGCTTTTTGATCAGTTTCTAAGAGCTTGTCAACAAATCCATTCTGCCTTATCCTGCAATGATGATGTTCATTTGAAGTTGACGCAGGTTCCTCCTAGAAAGTTACTAACGCCTTTTCAACAAATTCATCTTGTCAATCTTTTGCAATATGGTATTCCATGAGATCACATTGTACCCAAACCCACACCCCTACTCTTCATTCATTTCTAGCATTGGCTTGAAAGTTTATGCGGCCTTTGCAACAAATCCATGACATGTGTTATGCTACAATCCTAGCATTCCATGAGATCACATTTATTTGGGCATTCTTCCCAACCACCTACGTGCCATCTCCTAGTGTTTTCACACCCTTTCTCGGTCTGTGCCACCATTACCATGGGATTTGAGCTTCCCATAAGTTGAAAACAATAATACTAGATTCCTTATGCACCCAACGTCATATTGGAGGCTTCTCTGGCAAAAAAACCCAATGTGTAATCTCCCTTAATGAATTGTCTTTGCTCAGAAAATTCTAAGGCGTTTTCATCAAATCCATTTTTTTCATAGCCTGGAATGTCAAATCGATGCCTCCTCTTTGTATGGTGCGAGCTTCATAATATGAAGAATAAAACATTTGCATTTCTCATTGTGCTTGCTCCATTCACTTCTTGCGGAAGAAATATGATGGTGAAGGTTGTGGAATATGGCATTGGAACTACCAAGTGCATTTGGTTAAACATTTCCTATCATTGTATTTGCTTTGGTTTTTGTTTTCCATGCTCATTCATTCTATTTGCACTTAACCTAAATTCATCCTCTCACTATGTGAATGGCTACCCCATTCCATGTAGTGCCAATGTCTATTAGTTTGTGCCACATTCAACCATGCCAATCCTTCACATTGTTGCTCCTATATGAAACCAACATGTGCTAAGTTTTCTCCTGCTAGCCACTAAAACAAGAACATGTCTTGTATTGGCCTCCATGGCTAAGCATGAAACTCCATTGATATGAGCCTGTGTAGAAAGAAGACTTGCTCCTTCAAAATCCTCTTTCAACTAGTATGGTTGCGCTTCACTTGCAGTAGTGACACCCCATATACTCAAGCCTCTATAATTTATACTTGCTTGAGAGTTTTTGAGGACTATTTAACAGTCCATTTTGTCTATACATTGCAAAAAATGGCATCCCCACATTTGTTGTATGTACATTATTGCATAACACCACAATTGTTAAGCTTCGAAACACATCTCCCATAGGTGCAATTACAATATTTGACAAATTTCTTGAATTATTTGATGCTATGATGGATAGCCACACGTTCTCCATAAGCCATCTTTTTGGCATAGGAAAATAAGACTGTTAGAAAGTATATTGAAGCTTGAACTCTGAAATATCATCTGCAAATGCGTGACCTACCTTAGATTTGCCAAAGATGATTTCTCATATCCCTGAAGCATAATCATATCTCCATCAAATTTGTTAGACTTTGAAATTGAACATCACAAACCTTCACAGAAAAAACTATTCTTTTAGTACATGTAGATGTTCAACAGTTTAGCAAGATTAACTAGTGTTGTGACATTGTCCCATAGTGAATAACACTATCCTCATATTTTGATAAAACTTCCTTGATGCTTGATGATTGTCATATATATGCACTCATGTCAAAATTAATCTATAATTATTAATATCTTTATGCTTGGACCTCTGTCATCAATTTTCTGCCTTTGAATGTAATGTTACAACAGTTACATCTTTGGAATTGAGTGAGGCATGTTGGGTCCTTAAGTGGGCCCGACTGATTTTTTTTTGTTTTCAAACAAGATTCATCTCCAAATCGGTCTGAGACAACTTTTGAATTTATCTGGAGTGAAAACACAAACTGGGTTTTCATTAAAACTTGCTTTCAGGCACTTTTACAAAATGGTGAAAACCAGCCAAGTGGGCTCTGGAATCAGTCAGCAGAACCGGTCAAACAACATTTTACAACCATATAAACTTGTAGACATGTATTCATTTGACCTGAGAATACAGTGCAACAAACGGATCAGAAAAGGGACTCCCGAGGTGAAAAATAATAATCTGCAAATTTGCTCAGTTGAACTTTCTGAAATAATAGTCTATTCATAATCAACTAAAAGTCATCCAATTGCCATTTGGAAAAAATAGCAAATCAACACCTGGGAGGCTGCCACTAGACACAGTAGATCATTAGGTACACTAAATATGTGTGTGAAAGGAATTTTCTTGAACCATCACTGATCAAAAGGTATTGACGCTCAAATTTGGTCTCTCAGAAAGGTTTTTGAAAGTACAAATGCAAAACTGAGGAAATTGCATTTGGTTTCGATCTGTTAAAAATAGAAAATTAGATCATGAGGCTCTGAAAACTGATGTACGAGCTCATCTTGGTGGGGATAATGCAAAACAACAATAATTTTTTCATGATATTCATCTGGTTGACAAATGCAAGTTCAAACGGGAGGCAACTTCGTAAAACTGAACGTTTGTAAATAGGAAAAAAGTGCCAAAACCCTCAGCTTCAAATTTCAAAACTCTGACAAAACACATCGTGGGAAGCTGAAAACTGACTTGCATATTCACATGTGTCAATTGAATATATCTGAAAATGGGTTTTGGACAAAAATCAACAGGGTTCAAATTACAAGCCTCCAAAGTGGGCCACTTAGACTGATTCATCAGGTGCACTTCTCTAATTGTAGAGGCAAAAAATTTGAAATGGGCATCTCAAATTTGAAAAATTTAAGAATGACATCACCCACCTTAGTGAATAATAGTAGGCCTATGGGCAGCCCATGGCCACTATGGTAGGATTACTTATGGGTCTAGTACATGTGATATGCTCAAAACACCATACTTATAAGAGTGTAAAGTGCACTATACTATCCAACACATGGTAAATAAATTTCCCTAGATCATAGTACAAATGTGCCAGCATATTGCAACCCCAGGCATAGATGATCCTATACTACTCCATGTATCGAATAATGTGAACCAATCCTCCATTTAAGTGGGCCCCTCATCCATCAAGAACTAGTGTGATTATTGTAGTCATGATCATAATGTGCTGGAGTAGTGGTTTCTATGCATGTAGAAACCATCTAAGCTCAATGTGAGGCTCGATGCTTGAATCTCAGATGGGCTCCCCTATATAGTACAAGATATCATCTGACATCTTCTTGTGTGTCTGCTCATTAGCTAAGTGGATGACCTCACCTGAGATGGGTAGCTATAGGATGCAGTGTATGTCCTTTAAGGTAACAATCATCTCCTCGGTAGGTAAATGAAAGGTACATGTATTTTCATCCCATCTCTCTACTAGGGCCATCAACATGGCATCATGATATCTCATCGGTGGCATGGAATCCACCTAGAATAGTCCTATATCCTGTAGAATAATAGTCTCATCCTTTGATAGTTGTGTGATGAGTTCTCAAAGGAAACAAAACTTTTTTCCTCTAAGACACTATCGGGCCTAGGGAGGGATCTAAATAATAAAATAGACAAAATAAATCCTAAATATATTAATTACTAATTATAGAGTAAACTAAAATTTCTTTAGGACACATGGGCCATTTTTGGATGAGGAGTCCTTGATAATTTAGATAATTTTGGACACTTTGCACCAAAGTGGGACACTTTGTGCCAACAAGGGATGCTTTGCAAAAAATATGGACACTTTGCGACTTTCTTTCCAAGGTCCTAAAAATACTAAAAATACATAAAAAAAAGTATTTTAAATGCTTGAAAATGAAGACGAATCAGTGAAGAATCCACTAACTGTAGCTCGAATTCTGCCCTATGCCACCTCATCACAAAGAACATCAAGTTTGGGAGGCCTATAGGTTTGTTTTCTCAACATCCTAGATCACTTTACACCAAGGTAAATTGTAAGGAGGTAAAGGTCAAAATGAGGGAAAATGTCATTTTCATTCATATATATGCCTAATTTTCTTATAAAGATGCATATTTCACTTTAGGTATATTTCATTCAAATCAACATATTGGGGGATAGAGAACTCCATTTTCAACACCTTTTGTTGTGTTGGATTCATAATTACACTTTTGATCTAAACTATTATGAATATGTGTTATGATACTCAAAAATACCCTATGATAAGACTTAAGTAATTTGATGTGGTTTCATGGCTACCTTGATTCCACCTCTATAAAGAAAGCAGAGTCAGGGGGCATACATCTGCCCTCAAATTTGATTCTCTGTAAAAGTTTGATAAGAGGATTTTTGAACAACTAACGAATCTGTGCATATGCACGTAGTGTCATATGGCTTCTAAAGTGTGGGCTAAATGTAGTGTAGAAAATTGTACCCCTTTCTAGGAGAAAGTATAATTCACACTTATTTGGACCTATTTTGGTGACCTTTTCATTAATGAATTTTAAAAACCTCATTAATAGGCCCCTAATACCCCTTTACTATGTATCCCAAGGCCCATTTTTCCTAATTTCTTTTTAATTGTCAACACCACAACCCACGTCGAATAAATCCTATGAATCAATTAATGCCTCAAAATTTGTGGAGTCCTAAAGTTTTAGGTTAGGAACCATTATCCCATGGGCAAATAGGTCCTCATTAAGTGCATTAAACTTAGCTCTGGATATGTTTTAGGTGGAATTTCAAGCTATCAAATTCAAATTTCAAATTTCACATGTCGTCTTTCAGGATCTGATAATTGGAAAATTAGAAAGGAAGCCTATAAAACTAAGATTCACATTAATTTTACACTAAACAAGGAAGAGAAATTCACATGAGATCAAGCATTCATATTCAAGAGCAAGGATAAGCATTCAAAAGTGAATTCTTGGAGCAGCATTTTAGTTTTTTTTACAGGTCTTCAAGTTCATTTTGATATTAAGATCAAGTATTTCCAAGGAGTGATGATAAATGCCTATAGATAATCATGAGGGATTCTAGGTTTTGGGAGATGCAGAAGACATTCAACCAAGCCTAATGACTTATTTCCTATGTGATTCCATCTTCTATTATCATTCTACTTTAGCCTAAAGGAAAGTTTATTCAATCTAATGACTTATTAGGGTGATTTGAGATCTCCCAAAGCAGGTCTTCATCATTGTGCACATTCATTTAGGGGTCCTATTCTAACACACTTGAGTAGGGTTTATTTGCATCATTTTTTTGTTAATATTAGACACACTTAAGGTTAGGATTGCACACACATCTCATGTTTCATATCTATGTTTTTCATCAACGTTTAATTACCAAACTTGGGGTTTGATCGAGGTAAACCCCTATCAACTAACTGTGAACCCCTAAACCTACAAATGCACATAGACAACAACCATGGTTGATGTTAGATCAAAATGCATGCAAATATGAAGGATTCCCCATAAAATCCACCTATTTAAACTAATATTAGGAAATGAAGAACAAACTCAAATAACATGAAATTAAATCCTAATCTAGCCAATAGATTGATGATCCCATGGGGGAATTGGTGCCAATGAAGTGTTGCAATTGGCCCTTTCCCAATTCCTATGTTGCAATGTAGATTGATGAAGAAATGGTCAAATCTCCAAAGATATTTGAGCATAACCTTGGTGCAAATATGAAAATGTGATGAATGCTTGGATGAAATGAGCAAAATTAGTTCTCAATTGAAGAGAGTAACTTTGCATGTGAATTGTGGATAATGATGGATTTGAGTATAGTAAGTTTACTCAAATCGTGGATGATTGAATGAGAGGAAGAGTCTCTCATTTATAGATTTCCAAAATGGAAGAGAGAGTGAAAATAAACAATGTGGGATAAAAGATAATCCAATGGCATTGTGTCATTTGTCCACATGTGATTGGAGGAGGAATGAGCACATTTTGGCCAAAGTGCCAATAAATGCAATTAGGTGGCATTTCAAATTTGAGAAATGATATGTTGAAGCGGGAAAGGGAATGAAGTTAATGTCACTTGGCTCAAGGTCAAGGACATGTAAGAGGCATTGAATGCCTTGTTGGAAGGACCAAGTCCACTTGGCCTTTTTGAATTCAAATGAGGGAATATTCCCTTTTGATGCTTTGTGAGGGAAAATAGATGAATTAATAAATCAAAGTATTTGATTTATTGTGCAACTTGCATTCTCTAGAGAATTTTAGTGAGAGGGATTAATTTAATCATGGATTTGATTAATTTAATGAAGAATTAGGTGATGTGACAATTTTAGACTTAGATTTATGAATTAATTTAAGTCAAGAATTGAGAGGAAATGACTTGTTAAATAAATGGTTGGATTTATTTAATCAAGAAGGAGTATGTTAGATTAAATCAAATAAGGTTTTAATTTATTTAATTTAATAGAACTTTAGAGATTTTAATTAAATAAAATGATTTATTTAATTAAACAAGTATGCAATAGTTAATTAAATTAATTGATTAATTTAATCATTGAAAGAGGAAGACATAATCCAATAGATAGTGATTTATTGAATTAAAAGATAGAAAGTAATGAAATGCTGAGAATATGATTTAAGAGGAAACGTTGTTAGTAATCGGGATCAGGTGTGCCAAAATGAACTTATACTTTTTTCATGTCTACATTTTGCCCCTCTTTGAAGCAATGTACTTGTTGCATTGATTCAAAGAATAAAACTATTGTGATCAAAGGTCTGAGATTTTTTGAAATTTTTTCAGATGCCCCACTACTGCCCCAGCGAAAGGATATTGCCCCATCGAGAGATCGGACGAAAATTTTGATTTTTTGGATGATCTCATGAAAAAGATGACAAGGTGCCTGACAGGCCAAAAATGCCCTAGAATGCCAGAAAATTGCATTAAAATGCTAAAAGGGACGAAGAATGACCCTCGATTGGATGAAAACGGGTTCGGGGGACCAAAACCCTCTCTGAAATGTCAAATTAGTTCAGAAAACCCTAATTTTTAGGCTCAAATAGACCTCAAGGGGTCATTTTCAATTCATTTGCACTCCTATCCTTGAACAAATTGACTTTTGAGCTCTAAGTTTTAGACAAAATGGCGCAACGAGAGCTTCCCCTACACGTGTCAGAGCGAGTATGAGTATATCAATGAGCAGTCGCCGCAGGACCTATGGTAAGTACCCCTATCCCACCTTTATTTTTATCATTTTACGTGCATTTATTAGGGTCGATCAAGCCAGCGAGGCATGATATTGCGCTGCGGAAAATTTCCAAACTGGCCCGTGCGGTCCTATATAGGGTCGCATGTGCATAGAGCGCCGCGCAGCGGAGTTTGTACTTAGGGATTTTCAATTTTTTAAAGTGGGCCACTTAAACAACATCATGTGGGCCAATTAGCTATCTAAGTCTGCAATGCAGTGCACTTTGCAAAATTTTGCTATCTAACTCCGTCGCGTAGCGCAGTTTGGAGACTTACAAACTATGCCACTTTTGCAAATAGCGCCGCTTTTGCTATTTCCAAAGTGAAAGGTGATATGGACACCTGATTTTTTCTAGGGAAGCTGACGCGGTACTTTTCCTTGCGCAAGAGACACCCGAGGTTATTCATTCAAGGGAGCACCGTTGGCCAGTACTTGAGCAATTAGGTGATATGCACATATTTCTCCAGGAGCAACTTGGGATGCTTGGTTTGTGGTTCATTGCCTATGTCCCTCTTGTGCGAGCACATCTAGGTATGATGCATGCTTTGGCCGAGTGGTGGCATAGCGAGACCTGGTCTTTTCACTTTCCCACTGGTGAGGCCACTATCACTCTTGAGGATGACTGGCACATCCTGCAACTACCCATTCATGGAGCATGCGTGATTTATGATTTGAAGGAGGGGAGGGATGCCTGCTTCGGTGTCATGGGTGTGGACAAGCTCATGCTCTGAGACAGTTAGATAGATTTGGAGAGGTATCGGGGTATAGCCCCTACTTACAGCCTGATTGTGGCTGCCATTATTTCTGGCCTTGTAGCTCCTGATTGGCGTGGCCGATATTTTAGTCCGGGTTGGGGACTAGCATGGCAGCAAATGTGTGCTCACCGAGTGTGCTTTTCCTGGGGACTAGTACTATTGGCCTCCTTATATAGGGATTTGCATGAGTTTGCTTATTTGGAGGGTCGGGCTCTTAGGGTTGGATTGACTCTTCTTCATGTTTGGGCATTTGAGTGGATTCCAGTGCTTCCCTCGTTTGTGATATCGGTTGCCTTAGATATTGATGATCCTTTGGTGTGGTGGTATGGTGAGGCAACGATTCGCTTCACCCACATGGGTACAGACGACATAGCTCACTGGCGATGGGTTCTAGATGAGATGACAGTATTCATTTGGAGGCCGTATATGGGTATGGGCCCATGGATGGATGATGCAGAGCAACTCTTCTTTGCTCGCCAGGAAAGATTTATGCAAGGTCAAGAGAATATTTTGATAGAGAGATACCTTCTTGACCGGGTGGCCAGATAGTTCAGGGAGGTGCAGGATATACCCGATGCTTAGTATACAACCATTTTTGCCTGTACGACAAAGGAGACAACATGGGGACAACCCATTCCAGTACACGAGGCAGTGACCTCATTTAGGTAGTTGGTGGCTCGGCCATGGGCATATGATCAGGGACCAGCAGACGTAGGAGTGACTCTAGCATACAGGGCATGGTTCAGGCCACCAGTGAGATTGACAGTTCCGGGGACAGTGCTTCCACATCGCAGGCCGAGGGGTAGGTCAGCAGGCAGGGGTCAGGGAGGTGTACCACCTCCTCAGCAGTCACCTCTGAGGGATGGGCAGCCCCATGTGCCAGCATAGCAGCAGCTAGTAATACAGTTGGCAGGATAGCCAGCGAGACAGCCTGCGGGCCAGCTAGATGCTTGTGACATATTGATTCAGCAGTTATAGGGGTAGGTACAGGTTCTGATAGCTGAGCGGGATGAGGCCCGATAGTAGGTTGGTACAGTTACAATAGAGAGAGACCAGGTACGATCCGAGAGGGATTAGGAGATAGGCCGATGGAGACAGTTAGAGAGTGCAGCATCCACATCCCGGGGTTGATCAATTGATATCCAAGATTATAGGGATGCTATTAGAGAGGCCGAGTACTATCGGCACCATTACCACTAGGTCATACCATCTGACTGTAGAGTGCTAGACTTTTCCCAGTAGACAGGGAGGTGACCGAAAGAGGCACATGGTGAGAGGTAGGATGGGGAGGGTAGCAGCCAGCAGGGCCCACCCCCCTTTTGATCATAGGACAGCTTGCTTCATTTTTTGATATACGGGCTACAATATTTTGGCCTTATTGTACTATGTACTTGATGTATACCTGATCCGATTTGTATCATAACAGTATTTTTTGATGATATATATAAGATGATTCACCCTTGTATGATATGTATGGTGCCCATGTATGATATGCAAATGTATGATGCTTATGAGATGTTATGAGATGTTTTTATTCTTATGCTTTATGTTATGCCACGTATGTAATGGATGCATTTCTTTTTGTATATTTTTCATGTTTTATGGATGTAATGCATATTAATGATGGTAATGGATGCAAACGATAGTGGATGCAAATGATTCTGTATGATGTAATGTTTGTGCTTAAAAAATATTTAGAACAACATCTTTTAAGGTAATGATATGATGCCATGTGTATTTAATGCTGATGATTATGTGGATGCAGGGTGTATGCATGGGCGATGCTTTGATTACTGTTATGATACCATGTTAGTGTGGAAAGAAGGTAGAAGAAATGTAGAATTAATGAATTATTTAGGATGGAGATGGTGATTTGCATTGCTAGGAATTGGGATTTTCAAAGGGTCATTTCTGTTATGTTTCATAATACACATAGGTCCGATGCATCAAGGTATTAAGAACCAAGATGGCGTGGTGCCTAGTGTGATGGACTTTGACTCGACAATCAAATAGGAGTATTCTTGCTCATACTTAACATACATACTTCATTCGGGATGTAGTTCAGACATTCTAAATATCTCGGACCAAAATACAGAAAAGCAAGCTTTCCTATGTGGTCAACAAGATACCTAAAATATCCTCCCTACAAACAAAACAAAACATGCATAACTAAGTTATTTTACAAAGATATCCAAACAAGCATATCAGATAAAAGATAATGATAATTGCCCCATTCCTTTCTCTCTAAACCTGTTTTGTTTAGGCATCATCGAGAGGTCCTTGGAATGAGCGCAAAATAAGATAAGTCAAAAGGACCAAGATAAAGTAATCAAACAAGCTAATGTTCATCATACCGCTAGCCAAGGCTAACTACTGTGAGGGGTACCTAACGCTTATGTCCATTGCAGGAAAGCTTCATCCTAGGACATGTTGTGATCAGCGTTTTAGTGGGATTGATTTGGGTGATAAGCTATTGATATTCTGAGTTGACCAACTTGCTTGCTTTCTGACTTAGGCTTAAGACTTTGATGATTAGGTGTTCACTTTGGAACCTGCTAAACTTGCTTCTGACTGACTCACCAAAGGGTGAAGGCAATGATGATTTATTATGAGCAATGACAATCACGGGTGAAAGCGAGATGAAATGGATGCACCATTTTGGTTTTTTCAAATGTTTTGAGGCTGTTTTTGGAATTTTGAGATGTTTTACAAATGTTTTTGGTATTTTCACAATTTTCAAGATTTACGACAAATAGACTAACTTAAAGACCTATCCTAGGGGTCTCGGGAGCTGATCCATAGATAAGCCTTGCCTACATTATATACGCAGAGACCACGTAGTTCGACTGACAACAAACTTGACTTAATGATAAGATGGACAAAGGGATTGCCATTTTATTGCTTAAAGGACTTACTTAAGATGCAGACTAGATGGGCAAATAAATTGCCAATGCAATGGACACCTAAAGGACTGACCCTAACTATAAAAATAGATGGGCAAGTGGATTGTCAATGCGACGGACGCCTAAGGACTAACCCTAACTGTCTTGGGGGACGATCAAAGATCAACTTTTCCTACGTTCAAGCTCAGAGACGACGTAGCTCGACAAGGTGAAAGACTGACAAGACTAAATGATGAATTTTTGAAGATTTTCTGATATTTAGACATGGTTTTGGATTTTTGATGAGTTTGAAGAATGTTTTTGGTTTTTTCGCATGATTTTGACAATTGGATATGGATATGTGATGATATCAATGCTTTGTTTTTAGGATTTTGCTGAAAACCAAGCTTAATATTGATCAATTAGATTGATGGATTGATAGTTTGACTAAGTGTGTTAAGTCAAAAAAAAGTGATAATGCACTTGTAAACTCTAGGAAGTTGTGTTATCCTAGAGTAAACTCGTACACAAAATGATGGTTTGACTAAGTGTGTTAAGTCAAATGAGGTGGTTTTGGATTCAATTGATCAAGATCGATGAAGCTTGATTTGGAACAAAATTGCTTTGATGGTTTGATGTGACACAGATGTACACATTAGATACAACTGATATGAATTATTCAGATTGATGTTCGGCAAAAGATAAAGCTTGATAAGGAACGCCTTCCTATCAAAATATGCCATGGGCTAGTGATTTGGATCTTTGGCTCACAAATGCTTTACCAATTTGATGTTACGTTTGCCAATGTCTAGATCACCAAATTAGTTGGATGATATATCAAGATTTATTCTCGAAGCAAGATGCAAATATCTGCCCCCAGTGTCTAGCAATGTTTGAACGACCATGGGTAGATTCTTGAATAGGTGTATGGATAGATATAGTAAGCATGCAAAGGATGCCAAGGATTATCTTGTGACAAGATAAGGTGTTCGAATAGAGGAATGCTCATTTGGGTAGGATAGGATTAGTGAAAATGACCCATGTCAAGATTTTTACCATAAACACGGGTGAAGTCTGTACCAAACTTTCATCAAGATTAAGATACCTTGGAGTATGGATACAGATGGATGAAAATGGATTGGATAAACGGTTCATGGATGGATGGATAATATGGATGGAAAGCTGGCTTTATTATGGATGTGATAAGATGCTTTCTCCTGAACTGGCGCACGTAGATGCTCAATTCTACACATGATGCCTATTTGCCAGGTTTTCATCATGGTACTTGTCCAAAGCGCCACCAAAATGGTTTTCGCTAGAGGACGATTTTTTTTTCTTTACTATTTTCAATCCTTTTTATGATTTTTTTTTGGATTTTTATATTTTTTTATTTTTTGTGTTGTCGCCAAGATGCCTGTTTGCCAAGTTTTCATCAAGGTGACCATTTTTTCAAGACATTTTTATTATTTTTTTGTATTTTTTGAGAGATTTTAAGTTGATGTTGAATCACCTGGTACTACTAATGTTGATGCTTCCGTCATAATGTGCCATCAATATCCTATTTGAAGAAGCTGCTTTGCCAAGATACATGCACTTGAAAGCAACTTTTGAGATCCCTGATCTGTTTTGTTGATACCAGAGTTAACTCTGTCTCTATGCGCACATCGCGATAGAGTGCCTTCTGAATCCTTACGATGAAGGGTCGCTGCCAATACATGGTCAATGTGAGACTTGGATATCATACGTAGAGGCGTGGATGAAGTGTGTTTAGGGATAAAAGATGGATTGGTTGACAATTTGGAGCCTTTGACTCTCCAAACATGGGAAGATGAGCAATGATGGGAGGATACAGAAGTGTACGTGGAATTAGGACCAACTGTTTGATACACTTTGTATGTCACTTGAGAAGCCTGGTTTTTCCTTTGTGGAAATCTTTGATGGATACTTGCCCCATTTTTATTTTTCCTCATAGTTTCTTTGACTAATGGAGTTTGATAGGGATAATCTTTCTCTGTATTCTTTGGTATCCATATGTATTTGATTTGTCCAATATGCTTCTTATCTTCTTTTTCTTTAATGGACTTCTTTGTGCTTTGATTCAAATCTTTCATTTGTTGTTGGTCCCAATTCGTGGATGGGGTGATGGGTGGATGAAGATTCATGATGTGGTTGGTTGTAGTATTGGCATTGGTTTCATCATAAGGATTCTTCATGCCCCCTATGTTGATGTTTGCTCGAGATGAAGTTGCCCCCAGTATGGTGATAGTATTACTAATATGTTGAGATCCCTTGATTGTTGAATAACCAAGGCCTTGATGCTTAGGATTGCCAAAAATCTATACTGGTTCTAGGATAACCTGTTCATGTAGGCCTAATCCTCTGCCTTGATAATTCATCTGCTGAAAAAACTTATTTGCAATAGGATATGATTTACCTTGGAAACAAGGTGCTAATCCTTCTCTGCTCTGTGGCAGATCTTCAAATGTCATAGCTCTTTCATTGATAAGATGATTTTCCCTTACAAAGGTGAGTGATCGAATTTTATAAGTGACAGGATTGTCCATATGGGGGATGACTTCTTGATTGATATCTTTAGCTTGATCTTGTGAGATATCAGATTGTAATGCTTCTTCAGGAGGTTTTGATGCTTCACTATCCACACAAAAGTCTTCCTCATGATCCATTCTTGATATTCTTTCACATGACATTTGTGATTCACAAATTATGTAGAAGCCTTCTTCATGATTTGTTTCTAATATGTCTCTGGATTTCTCTATATCTTGATCGTGTGTATAAATGTTAAGAGTAGTTGACTCTTGTTCCTCAATAAGAGTATGAGACTCTTGTTTTGAATGATGATCATTTGCGCGTCCATCTAAAGAAAGCATCTTATGGGTAGATGGAGGGGTATGTTCTATATGGATATGATCATTATTTGTGACATCTTGTAGGAGAGTGGCCATCACCTCATTGTAGTATCTTGCATATAAAAATTCTTGATCTTCATTAATGTCGAAATTACTTTCAACATGCTTTGGATCAAGTTCTTGACATGGGTCAATTTCAAAGGATGGATTTCTTATAGTGGGTTCTTAGACATTGTTATAAGGCATTGGAAGTGGTTCAATATCCTCTTGATCTTTGAGTGGAGTTGGATCAAATGGTGAGTTGAGAATTTCTTCAATATCTATAACCATGAGGTCAAATGATGTCAATACGTCTTAGAAAGGTCCATTGCTAGACTTTGCTGAAAGATGTTGATCATGATTTGGGGAAAAATCTTGAGATATGTCCTCTAACTCATTAGATGATGTAGAGACATTGTCAACATGATCATTGGTGGAGGGATCTTGGTTTATGTCAATAGGATCAAATAACATCAACACTCCTTGAAATGGATCTTTGTAGGAGGGGTCTTGATCATGACTAAAAAATGGCTCTTGATGTATGTTGGTTTGATCATCAGATGAGATGGAAACATCTTCAAGGTGTTCATTGATGGATAGATCTTGATTATTGTTTTCAGCAATTTTGGTGGGAACTTGTTGCAAGCTTTGTTGAGTGAGTAATGCTTGCATTTCTGCTGAGCCAACAATGCTTGTTGTTGGTCGTGTTGTTGTGCCAACAATGTTTTTTGTTTGGCTTGTTGTTGAGCTGCTTTTTGATGGATTGCTTGCAATAATGCCCTGAATTGTGTTTGCTCATGTTGAGCCTGGTGCTGGGCTTGAGCTTGTTGGGCTACTTGAGCTGCTTGTGCTTGTTGAGCAGCTAGTTGTGTAGCTTGTTGGTTTTGGAGAGCCCTTTTGTGGGAAGCTTCTTGAGCGGATTGCAACATGATGGAGAATGAATTTGTTGTGTTGTGTTTTGGCGGCGGTGGTGGTGGATTGGGAATGGTGTTGATTGTTAGGGTGAGTGGAACAGTCTCATTGATTGCCAAGGTTTGAGTTGTGAATGGTGCGATTGAGATTCTTGGTCTTTGAGACATTTGAGGAATGGTAGATGTGTTAACCATTGGGGTTGCTTGGATGGTTGCCATTTGTTGTTGCAATATTGTTGGAAAAATGAGAGCATTTGGTATGATGTTTTGATTTTGCATGATAGATTGAAATTGAACATTGTTGTGGTTGAGAATCATATTGCCTTGATTTAGGTAACTTTGATTTTGCATGGTGTTACCTTGACTTGAATCAACATATGGAGTTGCCAATATATTGCTAGGATTTTGAACAACATTAGGGGGATTTGCAAGAATATCTATCCCAAAGTTCACCAAGTGTGGACTAGAAATTTTTATTTTCAACAAACTTTTATTTGGCATGTATGGATTTGGTGGGATAATGTTGTTTGGAAAACTCATGCATTGAGCGTTTGGTTGATAGATTTGCAGATTTGGACTTGGATTTAAATTTATCATTGGGAAAGGTGTTCCAAACTTTAGATTGGGCATACTCACATTCCTTGTACTTTTGAGGTTTGGAGAAGATAATGATGCCATGTTTGAATTGCATAAATGTGAGTTTCGATAATCAATTGGCATTGTGAGACTTGGATAGTTTGGTTGACTCGAATTGCTCATGATGGATGGATCAAGTTTATATTCCATGTCCCTCTTGTGTTGAGATCGAGTTTGAACCATAAAATGAAGATCAATTTTCAAGAATGTAAGAGATGAACCTCTAATTCTTTAGATCGGTCTAAACCTTAGGTTCAAAGAAGTGAAGAACTAGGATAATTGAAGGATCAAAGCGATGACGAGGATGAGATAAATGAAAGATGAGTGATATGGATGAATGGAACTCTTAAAGAAACTTGGAAGTAAATGATAAAAAATTTTAGGACTTTGATTGATCATGATTGGATTGATGGTTTGACTAGGTGTGTTAAGTCAAACAAGAGTCATAAATGTAATCGTAAAACTCTAGGAAGTTGTGTTATCCTAGAGTGAACTCCTACAAGATGGTAGTTTGACTAAGTGTGTCAAGTCAAACGAGGTGATGATTTCATAATCTGGCTAAGTGTGTTAAGCCAAACAAGATGAACTCGTAAACCCTAGGAAGTTGTGTTATCCTAGAGAAAACTCGTGTATAAGATGATGGTTTGACTAGATGCACTAAGTCAAACAAAGTGATTTGATTTTGCCTAGAATTTTAGCATAAAAGATGTTTACAAAGTTTCCAAGAGTTGTTGGTGAGGTGATTTTTGACTGATTTTGATGGTTGAGATATGGATGAAAGTGATTGATTTGAGCCTAGACTTGACCTAGAATAACACTTCTTCTTACAGGACCTCGGTGTTGAAAAACATGCTTTTCCCTAGAAGTAATGCAAACCAAAAGACCAATGTCTGCATGGAAACTATAAGACTCAAAATAGAACAAGCACATGTATGGTTCAATTGTTTGTTACTTTGTTTAGATTTGGTTCTTTTTACCACAAACTCTTTCTTGATTAGCTTTTTCAATTGAATGTCCAATGTCCTAATTTTCTTTCATCCCACAAAGTGTATTATGTAGAAATCAAGGAAATCAAGGCAAAGGTTCCTTATGTTTAACCTTGTTGAAAAAAAATGACGGTAGAATTTGGGCACTTAGAAACCTCTAGGAATATGATTCTTAGGGAAAGCAAGAGTGTCCAAATTTGTCAAGAGGTATTTGTTTCCCACAAGGTGTTTGAAATTTGAAGGTCTTGTGTATGTTTGTTTTCAAGTGTTTTGAGGACCAAGCAATTTGTTCTTTTCTTCAAGCACTTTTACACTCCTAGGATGATGAGGCAATATCTTGTTGGGTTCCCACTTGGATAAATTCAGCTACACATATCTTGTGCGAATGGCTAAATGCTTGACCACACAGGCTCCCCTCCATGGCACTCACTTATTCGGGTTAGCCAAGCATTAGTACCCATGAATCTCCCATGGCATACTTTCTATTTCCACAACAAGACCACATGTATAACATGGGGTGGCTAAAAGAAAAGATATTACTTTATTAACTGTTAATATAGATATATGGCTAAAACTAGATGCGCTAAGTCAAACAAAGTGATTTGATTTTGCCTAGAAGTTTAGCATAAAAGATGTTTACAAAGTTTCCAAGAGTTGTTGGTGAGGTGATTTTTGACCGATTTTGCCTAGAGAAAACTGGTGTATAAGATGATGGTTTGACTAGATGCACATGTGTGGTCAAGCATAAGTTGTGTTATCCTAGAGAAAACTCGTGTATAAGATGATGGTTTGACTAGATGCCCTAAGTCAAACAAAGTGATTTGATTTTTCCTAGAATTTTAGCATAAAAGATGTTTACAAAGTTTCCAAGAGTTGTTGGTGAGGTGATTTTTGACCAATTTTGATGGTTAAGATATGGATGAAAGTGATTGATTTGATCCTAGACTTGACCTAGAATAACACTTCTTCTTACAGGACCTCGGTGTTGAAGAACATGCTTTTCCCTAGAAGTAATGCAAACCAAAAGACCAATGTCTGCATGGAAACCATAAGACTCAAAATAGAACAAGCACATGTATGGTTCAATTGTCTGTTACTTTGTTTAGATTTGGTTCTTTTTACCACAAACACTTTCTTGATTAGCTTTTTCAACTGAATGTCCAATGTCCTCATTTCTTTCATCCCACAAAGTGTATTATGTAGAAATCAAGGAAATCAAGGCAAAGGTTCCTTATGTTTAACCTTGTTGAAAACAAATGACGGTAGAATTTGGGCACTTAGAAACCTCTAGGAATATGATTCTTAGGGAAAGCAAGAGTGTCCAAATTCGTCAAGAGGTATTTGTTTCCCACAAGGTGTTTGAAATTTGAAGGTCTTGTGTATGTTTGTTTTCAAATGTTTTGAGGACCAAGCAATGTGTTCTTTTCTTCAAGCACTTTTACATTCCTAGGATGATGAGGCAATATCTTGTTGGATTCCCACTTGGATAAATTCAGCTGAACATATCTTGTACGAATGGATAAATGCTTGACCACACAGGCTCCCCTCCACGGCACTCACTTATTCGGGTTAGCCAAGCATTAGTACCCATGAATCTCCTATGGCATACTTTCTATTTCCACAACAAGACCGCATGTATAACGTGGGGCGGCTTCAAAGGACATGACCTTTTGCACCAACAAGATAGACAAGGTTTTGGCATTTTTCTAAACAAAGGGTTCTAATTCGGGCATTCCGTTCGTGGGGGATTATCCAACATCGGCGAGAGTCCATTTCTGTCCATCTCGTCGGAATAATCTTCATGATTCTTGAACTTTCCTCAAGAATCCACACTTATATACCGGTTGGAAGTCGCTTGGCTTTAGTGTGTTCCCGGTTGGGTCGTTCCCTTGGGTGATTACTTTTTCCCACAAGGCAGGCCCTCTAAGATAAACAAAAGTGAGCTAACATATCCCATCGTTTAGACAACCTTTGTTGAAAAACAAAGGGGAAAACCTCCACAATATGTCATGCTCACACTCGCATGTTTTGTTCAATTTTAAGTGCCCAAATTAAAATGTGCAGGCAATCTTTTTAACAACCTAATATTACTATATTTTTTTTTATTCTCAAGATCGCAATGAAGCGCGAGAGAAGCGCATACACATTTTGAATGATATTAACTTGTAAAAAAGATTGCAAAACATGGAAAAAATTTGTTCATTTTAAACCTCAAAGCAATGATGACTTCTTTTTATGTGAGTTTTCCTTGTTCAATTGTTACCTTTTAAACAAAATCTAGTGTGTTTGCCTAAAGTTATTTTTAGCCCCTTTGTACACTTTTTGAAAAGAAAATTTGTTGTTGTTCTTTTTAGAGCCCAAAAATAAAAAATTAGTGTGTCCTAAAAGCATAAAGTAAACAAATCCTTAAACTTGGAATTATAATTGCTTCCAAGAGTGTCTAAAGACATTTGATACAATAAAAAAAGGATGTCATAAGAAGCTTTGTTTTTGTTTTCTCCTCCCCTTTTTGATTTCCTTACCTAAAAAAGTGCTCAAAATGTTAGATGAGATCAAGAGATAAGAAAATATAAGGGTTAGATGAATCATCAAGCATAAAAACCCTAAAACTTAGGCCAAGTTTCATAGTGTTTTGAGATTAGGTGAAATTTTGAAAATTTTAACTCTATCAAAGTTAAGAAAAACCTACACCATTAGATAGCTTATGAAATTCTACCCCATTTTTTAAAAAAATCTTTGAAAAAGACTAAAAAATGACCAAGATACGGCCATTTTAAGTTCGAGTAAAAAAACATAGGAAATCAAAAGCGGTGCTGTTTGCAAAAGCGGCTCTATTTGACCTGGGAGCAGCTTTGTTTGAGTTTAAGTGGCTCAATATAGCACCGCGCGGCTCTGTTTGCAAAAGAGGCTCTGTTCGAGTTTTAAGCGGCTCAATATAGTGTTGCGCGGCTCTATTTGGAGCAGAAGCGGCTCTATTTGAGTTTTAAGTGGCTCAATATAGCGCCACGTGGCTCTGTTTGCAAAAGCGGCTCGATTTGACCTGTGTCTACAAAAAAAATGTTAGAAATCGCATAACTTTTGAAAAAATGTGATTTAAATGCTTGAACTACCCTCCTTCTAGCGCCAAAATGTGAACCCCTAAACTTGTAAATGCACAAAGACAACAAAGCACATTATTTTGTTAGATCATATGCATGCAAACAAGTGTGAGGGATTCCCCACAAAATCCATCTATTCAAACTAAAATTAGGAAAATAAAGAACATAAAACAAGAAACTAAACTAAATCCTAATCGAGCTAATAGAATGATGATCCCATGGGGGAATTGGTGCCAATGAAGTGTTGCAATTGGCCCTTTCCCAATTCCTAAGTAGCAATGTTGATTGGTTTGAGAAAATGGTCAAATCTCCAAAGAGATTTGAGCATAACCTTGTTGCAAATCTTTAAAATGGTGGATGATTGAGTACAATGGGCAAAATTAGCTCTCAATGTGAAGAGAGTAACTTTGCATGAAGAATGTGGATGATGATGGATTTGAGTATAGTAAGTTTACTCAAATTGTGAATGATTGAATGAGAGGAAGAGTCTCTCATTTATATATTTCCAAAATGGAAGAGAGAGTGAAAATAAGCTATGTGGGATAAAAGATAATCCAATGGCATTGTGTCATTTGTCCACATGTGATTGGAGGAGGAATGAGCACATTTTGGCCAAAGTGCCAATAAATGCAATTAGGTGGCATTTCAAATTTGAGAAATGACATGTTGAAGAGGGAAAGGGAATGAAGTTAATGTCACTTGGCTCAAGGTCAAGGACATGTAAGAGGCATTGAATGCCTTGTTGGAAGGACCAAGTCCACTTGGCCTTTTTGAATTCAAATGAGGGAATATTCCCTTTTGATGCTTTGTGAGGGAAAATAGAAGAATTAATAAATCAAAGTATTTGATTTATTGTGCAACTTGCATTCTCTAGAGAATTTTAGTGAGAGGGATTAAGTTAATCATGGATTTGATTAATTTAATGAAGAATTAGGTGATGTGACAATTTTAGACTTAGATTTATGAATTAATTTAAGTCAAGAATTGAGAGGAAATGACTTGTTAAATAAATGATTTGATTTATTTAATCAAGAAGGAATATGTTAGATTAAATCAAATAAGGTTTTAATTTATTTAATTTAATAGGAGGACTTTAGAGATTTTAATTAAATAAAATGATTTATTTAATTAAACAGATATGCAATGGTTAGTTAAATTAATTGATTAATTTAATCATTGAAAGAGGAAGACATAATCCAATAGATAGTGATTTATTGAATTAAAAGATAGAAAGTAATGAAATGTGAAGAATATGATTTAAGAGGAAACGTTGTTAGTAATCGGGATTAGGTGAGCCAAAATGAACTTGTACTTTTTTCATGTCTACACTAACAAAAAACAAATTTGTTTTGCATATTTTTCATGGGTCCAGATCTGGGAGTGAAGGTGAAGTGTTATAGGGAAGAATTGCAAGTCTCACACTTCAGTCTCAGATTTAGAGTTTTCCACAAAAGTCTTCTAGGACCCATTTGTCGTAGGGTGAATGAGTCCCTGTTCAGCTTATAGAAACAACTTGTGAAAGGTGTACAACATTTATTCCTCTCGGATTCTCCAAAAACATTTTTGGTTCCTTTAGTTTTATGAATAATCTATTAGATCTAGGTTTTAGATTTCATTTTTGGAGTTGATTTTCTCTTTTAAATCTTTCTCCCCAAAGTGTTGTTTGGTCTAGACCCTCGTCCTGATACAAAAAGGAAATCTTAAGATTCTTCCATGGAATTGATTCTCATAAGGGTAAATAGTCAATTATTTATGGGGATCTTATTTCCTAATGAAATTAGAGAAGTAGGACTCATTTTACCTCTTTGGATCTACTTTTCCATTGTTGGAAACCCTAGGAGCACCCTATTTTTCTATGTTTCATTTTGGTGAACCCGACCTTGTACAACAAAATTCTAAAAATTGGAGTCCTTTCAACCCTATATCTAGTTTTTGAACTAGATTTCATTAGGTTTTCATTATTTGCATTACATTTAGGGTTGATTAATATTGCATTAGTGAACATTGCATTTAGAGTTAAATTTTCATGTTTGTATCACAAAAAATAATCAAAAATAAAAAAACAGCACCAGATTTGAATTTATTTTGCATTAGGAGCCTCATTGAATCATTTAAATTTAGATTTATATTCACATTGCATCTTAAAAATAGTCAAATATTTCATCATTTGACTTTAGTTAAAATTTATTTTAGAGTCATTAATCTAGAAAAATCTATTACAAAAAATTCTGTTATAGATAAAAAATAGAAAACACATAGGATAAGCTTAGCATCTGAAAACTCAAATTTTAAAAAAACTAACTTGGGACCCATTCGCCCTAGGGTGAATGAGTCGCTGTACAAATTTTTTTGACAAATTTTTGAGTTATTTTTGGTCTCTATTTTCTATTTCTATTTCTATTTGCAGATCTGAAAAATTAAATTTCTAAAATAGTTTATTTGTGCATTCAAAATATTGGTCATTTAGTTAGATTCTGTAACATTTTGCAAATAATTTTCTTGCACATTTTAGTCAAATATAGTGTTAGATCTCTATAATTTTCTTTCATTTTCAGCATCATTTCATTATTAGATAGATTAGTTTACATTTTTTAATCACTAGAAAACAAAAACAAAAACCAAAAATATAAAAGGAAACAAGAAAAACATGAAGAAAACTCTTGGAGAAAGCATATTTATTTGACCATTTCAAATCTCTTTTTCCCAAGTTAACATATTCCTCAAGCCCTTTAGTAGTGATTACTTTGATATGTTAGATGAAGCCCTTGAGGATTTCATCTCACAAGGGTCATCCACTAAGGCTTGTCATGAAAAACCGAAACATAGAGATGTTAATGGAATCACACCTCAACTTATCCTTTACCCACCCTCACAACAACCTCAATTTCAAAACAAGGCGTGCTTATCTTAGAACCACCTAAGAAGAAACCACTAAAACTAGGAGATATCTTGAACTTTACAAGGAAAATTGATAATGACAATGTTTCACAACTACCAAGTTGCAATACCGTTGCTCATACATATAACACAAGGAAAAATAGGAAACAACAAACCATTCCTATTTCATTACAATTTCCCTAATCTATCTTTCCTAGTGCTCCACGATTTCCTTTACATAGTGGAAAGAAGTATGATCTTGTTGAGGAACTTAAGAATATTCTTGCTAAGATATCCTTATGGGATCTTATTCAAGCCTCACCTAATTACCACAGTATGCTTCAAATAGCTTTGCAACAAGTTGTGGTTCCTCCTAATACAAATACAAGTAATGTGGCTGACCTAGTTCAAGGAACGAATATGGTTAATATAGACATTTTTTTTCTTCAAAGTGAGTTACCCTCCTTGGAAGTTCAAAAAAAATATGAATCCTTCATGAATATAGCCATTATTAATAGGAAAGGAATAAAAAAAACCCTTGTTGACAATGGATTAGCCCTTAATGTGTGTAGTGTGAACCTTTAGGATAAGATTGGAATTGACAAGAGTAAGATTGAGCCTGATTCTTTGTCCATTCATGGGTTTGATTACCTAGAAAAACAACCACTTTGGGTGATCACATTACCTATTACTATTGGAAAATACACATTGAAAACTACTATGCATGTTATGCCTCATGATATTTCATATAATATTATTGTAGGTAGACCATGGATTCATGAAATTCAAGTGGTGCCTTCGACTCTTCATCATTTAAAGAAGTATGTTTACAAAAATAAAGTTTACATAGTCAAGGCCGGCCCTAAACTTGAAAAATGTTTGCACACTAAGAAAGATAAACAAAGTCCTATAAAATATTAATACTAACTTCAAAATTCAAAATCATGCATGAGCAAGAACAAGAAAAACATACTAAGGAGGTCAAAATTTATTAGAAGACAATCGGGGTTCCTTAGATTTCACACCAAAATTCATGACAAAATATAAGATGATAAAAAAAAAACCTAAAAAGAGAAAATAATCAATGGTAATGTCAACACAAAACCTTGAGGAACCCTCAAAAGCATCTACTTCATCTACTTTAGAAGAAGAAGACACAAGTTATAAAACAATCTTTGATGAAATGGACTATGAACAACCACCGAATCTGAAAGAGATGGAACAAATTTATGGAAAAGGTTATGAGCTCTTGAAATAAATTGATTATAAAGGAAAAGGATGTGGAAGAAAAGAATAAGGAATTCATGTCCCTATAGATCCTAGCACACAAGAAACAAAAAGTGGTCTTGGATATTGTCCTTCTAAGATAACGAAAGAAACGAAAAGACCTTCACTCAACATCAACACTATCATGTGTAGTTCCCCTAAGACAACTCTCACTTTGAAGTATCTTGAATTTATTTATACAACATGTGAGGAATCATTGGAATATTTTGAAGATGATGAAGATTTTAATCAAATGTTAGGAGTTTATGATAATTCATTTACTCCCCCTAAGAAACAAGAAGTCACTTGTGCTATGGATAGTACTAAACAATTGGATGAAGAAGAAGAACTCAATGATAAAGATGAACACAATTCTATAATTACAAGACAAAATGCACTTCCTATGAGAGATACAATCAACATACTAATGGATACATCTAATGAAAAAAGAGTGATTCAAATAGGAAAGTTTCTTGATGAGGATGAACAAGAAGATCATGCAATATTATTACATGCATTTCATGAACTCTTTGCTTGGACTTATTCGGATATGTTGGGTATTGATGCTAAGATAGTGACACACAACATACTTCTTGAAAAAGATGCTAAACCAATAAGACAAAAGATACATAAGATGAATCCTAAGATAGCTTTATTGGTTAAGGCTAATATTGAAAACCTCCTTGAAGCTAGTTTTATTCGACCTATTGACTATTCTCCATAGATCTCAAACATTTTCACAGTCACAAAACTTGATAATTGTTTTAGGATGTGTACAAATTTTTGTGATCTTCATAAAACATCTCTCAAGGATGACTTTCCCCTTCCTATATTGACATGATAGTAGATTCCACTATAGTACATGCTTTCTTGTCATTCATGGATTGATTCTTAGGATATAATCAAATCTTTATCAACACTCAAGATCAACATAGGACAACATTTACTATAGCCTGGGGGACATTTTTTTGGGTGGTTATGCCTTTTGGATTAAGGAATGCACACACAACATATAAAAGAGCTATGAAATTGATATTTCATGAACACATAAATAAGATTTTGGAAGATTATGTTGATGTTATTCTAGCTATATCTTTAAATTGACAAGACAATGTTAACATCATTCAAAAAATAGTTGAAAGAATGCAAAATTATAATATGTGAGTGAATCCAAAAAAGTGTCTTTGGTGTGGATACTGCAAAACTCTTGGGTTTTATAGTATCTCATAGAGGCATTGAGGTGGAAACGAAGAAAATTGATGCTATCATTAACATGCCACCTCCTAAAAATATCTCTTAGTTGTGTACCCTACAAGGAAGAATTCAAGCTATTCATCATTTTGTAGCATCCTTGTGAACATTACCCTTTACACAACTTATTAAGAAGGAGGTAGAGTTTAAGTGGAATGAGGATTGTAAACAAACCTTTGAGAGTTTGAAATATTATCTTGCTATTCCACCTATTTTACAACCCACTATGCAAGAAAGACCATTCTTTATATAGCAACATCACCCATGCTCTAGAAACATTGTTGGCTCAACAAGATAATAGTGGTAGAGAACATCTCATTTATTACATTAGCCAAACTTTGATTTCTTATGAGACGTGATATAAAATGATAGAGAAAAAAAATTTGGATCTTGTATTTGACACTAATAAATTGAGACATTACTTACTAAATGCTGAAATTCATGTGACGACAAACTTCGATCCATCAAAACATCTTTTTGCTAAAACTAATTTATCAAGATGTTTAGCTAAATCTGTTATGTTGCTAACTGAGTTTGATCCTAAATTTGTCTCTCAAAAGGAAATCAAAGGGAAAGCCTTAATTTACCATTTAGTTGATGCTACTTCTCCCTTACCATTACCTAATATAGACTCATTCCCTGATGAAATTGTTCTGGATATCGAAACAAAAAAAGAAACATAGGAATTGTATTTTGATGGTTCTAAGTGTCAATTTGGCTTTCGAGTTCGGGTTATAATAATTCCTCATTCAAGTAAGCCTATTCCCTTATCCTTCCACCTAAAATTCCTATGTAAAAATAACACTGCAGAGTGTGAAGCTTTAATCATTGGTTTATGTGCAATGTTAGCCTTCAGTGTTCAACTCATTTCTATATTTGTTGATTCTCAATTAGTCATTAATCAAATAAATGGTTCATATCAAGCAAAAAATGACAAACTCATTCGATATAAAGACCTTACGATGAAATTATTAGATAATTTTGAATCATATACCATTGATAACATTCCATGAAATGATAATCGGCATGCAAATGCAATTGAAAGTTCCACTTCCCTTGTATATCATAAAGATCCTTTTGTTGATTTCACATTTACAATATAAATGATCTTAAAACCATTGATCGATGACAAAGTTAAAGAAGTTTTGATAACCGATATCAAAAACTCTTAGAAATGGTACACAACCATATTCAATTACTTGGTACCTTTCTTGAGCCTACAACTAAGAACACTCGAGTTCATCTTTGAAAACTTGCATTTTAGTATATAATTCTAGCAAACGTTCTATATAGATGATCGTTTAATGGTCTCTTTCATAGATGTCTTAAATAATCTGAATCCCAATAGCACTTGAAGAAGCTCTTGCAAGTTCTTATGGAGGACATTTCTGAGGTAGATTGTTAGTTCAGAAGTTAATCCATATAGGATATTATTGGAGACATATGGAACAAGATTGTTTTTCCCACATTAAGAAATGGCATTAATATCAAGAACACAACAATTTGGTCCATGCTCTTGATTTTGAGCTTCATTCCCAACTTCCTATTTTTCCATTCTCAGTTTGGGGTTTGGATCTTAATAGAAAGATAACACCACCTTCTTCCACTGGAGATACCTTTACAGCTACTATAACTGATTATTTAATGAAGTGGGTAGAAGTTATCCCTCTTCGTTCCACAATAGCTGATGCAATATGCCATTTCATATTGAAACATATTATTGCTCGGTTTGGTATTCCTTCCACATTAGTTTCAGATAATGGAGTTCCATTTAAGAACAATTATGTGAATAAATTCTTGGAAATATTTCATATTCAACATCACTTTTCTACACCATATTACCCACAATCAAATAGTCAAGTGGAATCAACTAACAAGACCCTTGAACAAATCCTAAGGAAAATAGTAAGTAAGCATAATAAATATTAGCACACTCAATTAACTTATGTGTTGTGTGCTTACCATACAAGTATTAGATCATCTATAGGGAGCACTCCCTACAACCTTGTTTATGGTACCGAAGCAATAATGCCTTTAGAGTTATAAATTCATTCATTATGAATTGCTCTCAAGGGGATTATTGATGATAATGCCTACAAAGAGCAATTATTGCATCATCTTAAAATGCTTGATCAATAGTGTATCAACACTCTCAGGCATCTCCAACCTTATTCTAGATGAATGCAATGTAATTATAATGATCATGTCATCCCTCATACATTTAATTAAACCTTGAATGATCATCTCAGAAGAAAAATTTAGGCCTGTGGATACCCCATGGCAGCTAATTTTACATAACCTATCAGTTTAGTATATTTGATATGCTCAAGGCACCATACTTGCAAGAGTGTACAATGTACTATACTATCTATCTCCTGGTAGACGAACTACCCTAGATCATAATATAAATGTGCTAGAATGTTGTGACCCCATACATACACAATTTTTTGCTACTCCATATCTCAAATAAAATGAACTAATCTCCATCTAGGTATGTGCCTCGTCCATCAGGAACTAGAGCTAGTGTTGTGGTGACAATCATGATGCACCTCAATAGTGATGACTGCATGTATAGTAGCCTTTTAAGCTTGACACGGGGTCTGATGATCACCTCCCAAATGGGATGACCTAGGAAATACTCAATTTACTCTCGCATCTCCTCAAATGCTTGCTCCTCTGATGAATAGATGATCTTTCCATAGATAGGCAACCATAGAATGCAGTGAATGTCCTCCAGGGTGACAGTCATATCTCTTGTAGGGAGGTTAAAAGTGCACGTATTTGTGTCCCACCTCTCTACTAATGTTATAAGCATGGTATCATGGTACTTCATGGGTGGCATGAGGTATACCAAAAATAAGCTATTATCATGCAAAGTATCAATCTCCTCCTTTGTAAGCTTGGTGATCTACTCTAAGAGGTGACAAAAAATTCTATCTCCTAGATGCTTGTGGGCTTGACAAGGGACCTATAGAATAAAAAAAAAAATCATCACTAAAATTCCTAAATATGTGCATTAAATAATTATAAATACACTAAAGTTGCTCTAGGACACTTTGTGACCAACTTGGACATTTGGGCTATTTTTGGACTGGGGGGTCCTAGACACTTTAGCCATTTTTGGACACTTTGCAACAAAGTGGGATGCTTTGCGACAAAAGAGGACACTTTGTGAATTTTTTTGCTAGGGTCCTAAAAACTTCTAGAAGTGCATAAAGATACTATAAATGTAAAAATACAAAGATAAGGCATAGTATAATCCACTCACCATATGATGGAGCTTGCCTCATGCCAATTCATTAAGGAAAAATCTCTAATCTTGGAGGCATGTATGCTCGTCTACTCAGCATCTTCAGTCACTCTACAACAAGGTAAATGTCAAAATGGTTATCAAAAGGATAATATTTTCACTAAAATATATACTAAGAATTCTTTATTTTATTTCTTTATTAAAAACACTTTTCATTCAAATAAACATAATGGGGGCTAGTAAACTCTAGTTTTCATGTCAATTGTTGTTTTAGATTCATAATTCCATCTCTGATATAATCCAATGTCCATAAATATGCGGAGTTGTAATTCCAATACCCTATGATAGACATTTACATCATCAAACCAAGAAATTTAATGAGGTTAGATGGATACCTTGATTCCACCTCCATAAAGCAAGTAGAATCTAAGGGGGCATACATCTACCCTAAAATTCAATTCTCTATAGAATTTTCATAAGAGTTTTTTGAACAACTAACGAATTAGTTTTGCAAGATGCAGTTCCTAACATTATGGTTTTGTAGATAACTACATTGGGGCTTCATTCTCCCTATTTATGAATGAATCCATATGAATACCCTTTTTTATAAAGCTTACTATTTGAGTTCCTTTAGCTTGCATATGCATGTAGTGCCATATGGCCCCTAAAGTGTGGGCTAGCTATAGTGTAGAAAATTATACTCCTTTCTAGGTGAAGGTAGAATTTCACACTTAGTTTGAACCTATTTTTAGTGACCTTGCATTTATGCATTTTTAAATCTCATTAACAGGCCCCTAATACCCTTTATTATGAATCCCAAGGCCTATTTTAATTATTTCCTAACAATATAACCCACATTGAATAAATGCAGTTAATTGATTTAATCCCAACATAATCTAAGTCCTAGAAATTTAGTTTAGGACCCATTCGCCCATGGGTGAATGGATTACCTTTAAGTTCCTAAACTCAATTTAAAATATGTTTTTGGTAGAATTTCATAGTCCCAAATTCAAACTTTACATGTCAGCCATTGGGATTTAATAATAGGAAATTAGAAATGAAGCCTATAAAGCCTAGTATTTTCACCTTTTTACACTAGGTGGAGAAGGTGATCAAGAAGTTATTCACAATACTTGCATTCGAGAACAAGGAAAAATCAGTCAAGCATTCAAATTTGAAGTCTTGGAGTGGAATTCTGTTTGTTTTTGTAGGTCTTCAAGCTCATTTTGTCAACAAGATCATGTATTGTCAAAGATTTATGATAGATTCCTATGGAGGATCATGATGGATTCTAGGTTTTGGGAGATTTGACATTATTATATTTTTCTACCTAAAGGAAGGTATAATCAAATTTATGATCTATTAGGGTGATTTGACATCTCCCAAAGTGGGTCCTCGCCATTGGTCATGTTTCATTTAGGGACCTTATTCTAATACACTTGAGTAGGGTTTCTTTTCATTTTAGCTCTTAATAATCTTAGACACACTTAATATTAGGGCTTGCACACACTTTTATGTTTTAGATCTATACTTTTCATCAAGGTTTAATTACCAAACTTAGGGTTTGACCGAGGCAAACCCCTATCAACCATAAAATAACATTTTTTATTTTATAGATTTATCACAGGTACAAATCCAGAAGAAAAGATTCAGAAGTGTAGTAAGGAGTTGTAGACAAATGACTTGGATCTTAGTTTCTAACTTTTTAGAAAGGGAGACATATACCCATTCACCCATAGGTGAATGAGTACTTGACAACCCTCTGAAACAAGCTTTTTATGATATGTGAACAATATTTAGGCCTTCCCAGATCTTCCAAAACTTTATTGTTTTTTTCTATGTTATTCTTTAAATTTAAGATCTAAGTGTTAGCTTGCATAATTGTGGTGATTTACTATTTTTAGTTTTTCTCTCAAAAGTGTTGTTTAGGTTGATACCCTCATCATCAATCATAAGGAAATCAATAGATTCCCTCATTGAGTTGGCTCACCTAAGGTTTTTAAGTCAATTCTTAAAGGGGATCTCATTTCCAAATGAATTAAAGGAAAGTAGGTCCATTATATCATCCTATATTTGACACCATCCTACTTTATCTTCATTTCACCTACTAAATAATGTAAGCACATTTTTAGATTGAATGCCATTATTGTATACATATAAGGACCCAACTCTATCACAAATGTCATTTTGGGTTGATCTTCTTCACTTATATTTACTTGGTGATAAATAGAGAAGAAAGCAATGAATGAGTAGATCTCTCTTCTGATCATTGATTCTAATATTTCTTTAGTGAAAGGTGTAGGGAAGAGGTCATGTATGAAAGATTTATTAAGTTCGCTAAATCAACACATATTATCAGCTCACTTGATTTCTTGTTTTATTTAATGATAGGGCTTATCTATTCTACATCTTCTACCAATTTAATTATTCATGGTTCAACCATTTTATCGAGATCTACTTTGACTTTCTTTCTTTTTGGATTAAGTTTGTATGGTCTCTTCCTTACTAGTTTAGTCCCTTCTTTTAATTGTATTTTTATTTCTCCTACTTCTTTTATCCCTTTTAGGTTTCTGAATGTGCTAGGAAATATTTCTTCAAATTATGATAGGATTTCTATCACTTTTGTAACTCTTTATCATCCCAATAGTCTCTTATTTTTGTAGGTTTAGTGTCCCCTTCTTTGGAAATATTTTTTCTATAATATTTTTGCATAGATTCGATATGTGATTCTACTTATCTTTCCCATTGGTTGACTTCCAAATCTATATTATGTGTATCATCATCTTCTTGTTGTGTCAGGCAACATCTTTTCTGGAGGAATGTTGATTCCTTGTCTAACCATTTAATATATTTCCTTATCCCCTTTATTTGTGAGGGTGGTGCAATAGGTTTTGGTACTATTACTTCATTATTTGTGTCAATTTTAAATATTATTTCTTTCATTTTAACTAAATTGGTGGGTGTGTATGCGCTTATCCTTGGTATAAAAAGAAAAGGTTTGTATAAAATAAATTTTAATATTTATTCAACATTTAGTTTTTCCTCATCATTCTTGGTTTATATAAAAAGTATAAGCATCTACTGTTAGTGTGTAGTAAAATATTTGAATGTACAATCATTCATCATGTTCATTATTTTTTTACCACCTTTTAATGAAAATGTTTAAGTATTCCTCTAGTAAGTTTTTCCTATTATATTTTGATATCTCCATGTATTCTCATTCTTCACATAGTTATTTGTTAGGAAAAGATGTGTTTTCCACCTTGCATAATGTTATAATGTTGTGAATCCCAATTTCAAACCTGCACAAATATGGCAAACAAACACAATATTAGATCATATGCAAGTTAAAAACAAGGATTCCCCATGAAATCGATTTACAAAAGCTTAAACTAGGATAATGAAGAACACAATACAAAAGATAAATGAAATCCTAATTTAAACAATAAAAACTCTTGATCCCATGGGGGAGTTGGTGCCAATTGATGTGTCGAAATTAGCCCTTTCCCAACTCCTTTGTAATCTTTGATGATTTGATCCACTTTGTTGGTTGAATTCCTACATAACCTAGATAAGAACTTGATAAAAATAGATGACAATGGCTATGCTTAGAGATGAAATTGAGTATAATAAGTTTACTCAAATTGTGGATGATTGAATGAGAGGAAGATTCTCTCATTTATAGATTTCCAAAATGGAAGAGAGAGTGAAAATAAGCAATGTGGGATCATTCAACATCCAATGGCCAAGTGCCACTTGTCAAGATGTGAATGGTTGAGGAATGAGCGCATTTTGGTCAATGTGCATGATAAATGCCATTGGATTCAAATTTGAAATTTGAATGTGACATGTGAGAGGGAAAAAGGAATGGAGTTAATGCCACTTGGCTAAATGCACAAGGACATGCAAGAGGAGTGAATGCCTTGTTAGATGTACAAGTCCACTTACATTTTTTAATTCAAATTTGAGGGAATATTCTCTTTTGATGCCATGTGAGGGAAAATAAAGATTTAATAAATGAATTAAATTTATTTCATGTGCAAGTTGCATTCTCTAGAAGATTTTAGAGATAGGGATTGACTTAATCAAGATTTTGATTAATTTAATGAAGGATTAGATGATTTGACAATTTTGACTTAAATTGATGAATTTATTTAAATCAGAATTGAGAGGAAATGATTAATCAAATAAATGATTTGATTTATTTGACTAAAGAGAACAATGTTAGATTAAATCAAATAAGGTTTTATTTTTTTAATTTAATGAGAAGACTTTATGGATTATTTAATCAAAGGGATATTTAGGGTTAATTAAATCAAATAGATAAATTTAATTAACAAGATAGAATGACTTAATCAAATAAACAATGATTTATTCAATTAAGGGATGAAAGTTGATGATAAGATGAGAGTGTGATTTAGGATGAAACAGTGTTAGTAATCAGGATGAAGCATGCCAGATTAAATTGTAAATTTTTCATGTCTACATTTTGCCCCTCTTTGAAGCAATGTACTTGTTGCATTGATTCAAAGAATAAATCGTTGTGATCAAAGTTCAATTTTTTTTTATTTTTTCAAATGCCCCACTGTTGCCCGAACGAAAGGATTACGCTGGTATATTGCCCCATCGAGAGATCGAGCAGAAATGTTTGATTTTCAGATCGAGATCGCGATAAAATGGGAGAGGAGTGGTTCTATTGATTAGAGTATGAAAGATATTTCTTTGATGTAGACAATTCTAATGATGTATAGACAGTCATCGACCATGGGTAGCCTCATGTATATTTTGATATGTAACACACTGATTTTAGATAGAAATGTTAGTAAAGATAGAAGAATAAGAAGAATAAGATGATGAAAGGAGGATCCACAAGCCTACATTATGATGATGATGATTTGCTTACCAGGAGTTGGGATTTTCAAAGGGCTAATTACTTTATGTTTGATAACACACGTAGGTACGATGCATCAAGGTATAAAGGACTAGGATGGCATTGTATCTAGTGTGATGGACTTTGAATCAACAATCAGATAGGAGTACTCTTGTTCACACTTGACATATAGAAACCTTGCTAGGACAAACCTAACAAAGCAAGTATTCGCCAAGTTATTTTACAACAACATCCAACAAGCACAACAGATAAAAAAGATAATGATCATTGCCCCATTCCTTTCTCTCTAAACCTGTTTTGTTTAGGCATCATTGAGAGGTCCTTGGAATAAGCACAAAATAAGATAAGTCAAAAATACTAGATAAAGTAAACAAACAAGCTAATGTTCTTCGTACCACTAGCCAAGGCTAAACTACTGGGTTACCTGATGCTGATGTCCAGTGTAGGAAAGATTCATCCTAAGATATGTGATCAGGGTTTTGGTGAGACTGATTGGGTGATAAGCTATTGATACTCCTAGTTGATCAACTTGCTTGCTTACTGACTTAGACTTAAGACTTATGACGATTAGGGTGTTCACTTTTTGAACCTGCTAGACTTGCTTCTAATTGCCTTACCAAAGGATGAAGGCGACGGTTGATTTATTAGGAATGATGATTATTGCGGGTGAATGCGAGATGAGGTGGGTGCACCATTTTGGATTTTTCCAGATATTTTGAGGCTATTTTTGGTATTTTCTAGATTTTTCAATGTTTTTGGTATTTTAGAGATTTTAAAATGTTTTTGGTATTTTAGAGCTTTTAAAATGTTTTTGGATTTTGTGTTTTTATGACGGAGAGACTAACTTAAAGACCTATCCTAGGGGTCTCAAGAGCTAATCCATAGATTAGCCTTGCCTACGTTATACATGTAGAGACCACATAGTTTGACTCATGACCAACCTGACTCAATGATGAGATAGATGGGCAAACGGGTTGCCATCTTATTACGATGAACGCCTAAAGGACTGACCTAAAATGTCTCAGGGGATGATCAAAGATCAACCTTGCCTATGTTCAAGCTCAGAGACAATGTAGTTTGGCAAGATGACAAACTGAAAAGACTTAATGATGAATTTTTTGAAGACTTTTGAGATTTTTCCAATGTTTTTAGATTTTTGAGAGTTTTCTGAATGTTTTTGGATTTTTGAGGGTTTTCTAATTTTTTTTTTGGGTTTTTCGCATGATTTTGACGATTTGGATATGGATATGTGATGATATCAGTGCTTTGTTTAAGAATTTTGCTAAAAACCAAGCTTAATGATGACCAATCGGGTTAATGGATTGATAGTTTGACTAAGTGTGTTAAGTCAAACAAAAGTGATAATGCACTCATAAACTCTAGGAAGTTGTGTTATCCTAGAGTAAACTCATACATGAGAGGGTAGTTTGGCTAGGTGTGTTAAGCCAAACAAGGTGATGTTGATTTTGATAATTTGACTAAGTGTGTTAAGTCAAATAAGATGACAATTGATTGGATTCGATTGATCAAGATTGATGAAGCTTGATTTGGAACAATTTCTTTTTTATGATTTTATGTGATGCTGAAGTACACATTAGATGCAACTGATATTGATTGTTTAGATTGATGTTCAATGAAAGATAAAGCTTGATAAAGAACATCATTTTTTCAAAATATGCCATGGGCTAATGATTTGGATTTTTGGCTCACAAATTGTTTGACCAATTTGATTTCATGTTTTCCAATGTTCGGATCACCACATAAGTTGGAGGATATATATCAAGATTTATTCCCGAAGAAAGATGTGAATATTTTCCCCTAATGTCTAGCAATGTTTGAAAGGCCATGGGTGGACACTTGGATAGATAGATGGATGGATGGATGGGTATGGATCATCTTGTGATAAGATAAGGTGTTTGCACAAAGGATTCTCATTTGGATAATGCTTCAAGGTTTAGATAACATTGGGTAGGATAGGATCAATGAAAATGACCCATGTCAAGATGTCTACCATAAGCAAGTATAAAGTGTGCACCAAATTTTTATCAAGATTAAGATAACTTGGAGTATGGATGTAGATGTATGAAAATGGATGGGATAAATGGTTCGTGGATGAATGGATGATATGGCTCAAATGATGGCTTTATTATGGATGTGATAACATACTTTCACCTGAAATGGCACACATAGATGCTCGATTCTACACATGACGCCTATTTGTCAGGTTTTCATCATGGTACCTATCCAAAGCACCACCGAAGTGGTTTTCACTAGAGGACGATTTTTCTCTTTACTATTTTCAATCCTTTTTCTAATTTTTTATAGATTTTTATATTTTTTTTATTTTTTTATATTTTCTAAGAGATTTTAAGCTGATTCTGAACCACCTGGTACTGCTGACATTGATTCTTTTGTCATAATGTGCCATCAATATCCTACTTGAAGAATTTTCTTTGTCAAGACACATGCACTTGAAAGCAACTTTTGAGATCCCTGATCTGCTTTGTTGATACCAAAGTTAACTTTTTCTATGTGTGCACATCGCGATAAAGTGCCTTCTGAATCCTTATGATGAAGGGTCATTGCTAACACATGGTCAATGTGAGATTTGGATATTATGTGTGGAGGAATGGATGGAGTGTGTTTAGGGATAAAATATGGATTGGTTGATAGTTTGGAGCCTTTGAATCTCCAATCTTGGGAAGATGAGCAATGATGGGTGGATATGGAAGTGTGCATGGAATTAGGACCAACTGCTTCATACACTTTGTATGTCGCTTGAGAAGCCTGATTTTTCCTTTGTGGACTTCTTTGATGGATACGTTTCCCTTTTTTATTTTGCCCCATAGTTTCTTTGACTAATGGAGTTTGATAGGGATAGTCTTTCTTTGTATTTTTTGCTATCCATATGTATTTGATTTTTCCTTCATGGTTTGCTTCTTTTGCTTTGATAATGTTCTTCATGCTTTGATTCAAATATCCCTTTTGATGTTGGTCCCAGTTTGTGGATGGGGTGATGGGTGGATGGAGATTCATGACGTGGCTAGTTGTAGTATTGGCATTGGTTTCATCATAAGGATTCTTTGTGCCCCCTATGTTGATGTTTTCTTGAGATGAAGTTTCCCCCAGTATTGAATAACCAAGACCTTGATGCTTAGGATTGCCAATAATCTGCACTAGTTCTACGATACACTATTCATGTAGGCCTAATCCTCTACCTTGATAATTCATCCGTTGAATTTTTTTATTTGCAATAGGATATGATTTACCTTGGAAACAAGGTGCTACTCCTTCTCTTCTTTGTGGTGGATCTTCAAAAGTGACATCTTCCTTATTGATGAGGTAGCTTTCCCTAAGAAAGGTAAGTAATCCTAGTTTATAAGTGATAGGATCCTCCATATGTGGGATGACTTATTGATTGATATCTTTAACTTGATCTTGTGAAATATCAAATTGTAATGCTTCTTCAAGAAGTGTTGATGCTTCACTATCCTTGTAAAAGTCTGCCTCATGATTCATTTTACAAGATGTTTATGATTCACGACTTCTATAGGAGCCTTCTTCATGATCTATTTCTGCTATGTCTTCATAAGATGTCTTTGATTCACCACTTCTATAGAAGCCTTATTCATGATCCACTTCTGATATGTCTCTAGATTTCTCTATATCTTGATCAGGTGTACAAATGGTAAGAGTAGGAGACTCTTGTTCCTCAGTAAGAGTATGATACTCTTGTTTTGAATGAAGATCATCTACATGTCCATCCAAAGAAAGCATCTCATGGGTAGATGGAGGAGTATGTGCTATATGGATGTGATCATCTTGTATAGACAGGAGAGTGTCCATTATATCATTGTAGTAGCTTGGAGATACAAATTCTAGATCTTGAATGATTTCGGAATTGCTTTCGACATGCTTTGGATCAAGTTCTTGACATGGGTCAATTTCAAAGAATGGATTGCATTCTTGGATATCTTCATTAGGTGTAGGAAGTTTTTAAAATTTCATGAGGTCAAAGGATGTCCATATGTTTTGGAAAGGATCATTGCTAGACCTTGGTGATAGATGTTGATTATGCTTTGGAATAAATTCTTGAGATATGTCCTCTGACTCATTAGGTGATGTAGAGACATTGTCAACATGATCATTGGTGGATGGATCTTGGATTATGTAAATAGGATCAAATAACATCAACAATCCTTGAAATAGATCTTTGTAGGAGGGGTTGTGATCATGGATAAAAAATGGCTCTTGATGTATGTTGATTTGATCATCGGATGAGGTGGACACATCTTCAAGGTGTTCATTAATGGATAGATCTTGATTTTTGATTTCAACAATTTTGGTGGGAATTTGTTGCAAGCTCTGCTCTGTGAGTAAGGTTTGCTGATATTCCAGCATTTACTATGCCAAAAATGCTTGTTGTTGGTCTTGTTGCTGCTGTGCTAACAATGCTTTTTGTTGGGCTTGTTGTTGAGCTACTTGTTGATGGATTGTTTGCAATAGTGCCCAAAATTGTGCTTGCAATTGTTGAGCCTATTGCTGCGCTTGAGATTGAGCTTGTGCTTGTGCTTGTTGAGTTACTTGTGCGGTTTGTGTGGCTTGTTGGGTGGCTAATTATGTTTGTGATTGCTGAGGAGCTAGTTGTGTAGCCTATTGGTTCTGGAGCACCTTTTGGCGGGCAGCTTGTTGAGTGGCTTGCAACATGATGGAGAATGAATTTGTCATGTTGTGTTTTGGTGGTGGTGGTGGATTGGTAATGGTGTTTATTGTTGGGGTTGCTTGAATGGTTTCCATTGATTGTTGCGATATCGATGGAAAAATGGGAGGATTTGTTATGATGCTTTGGTTTATGATTGGTGTGTTTCTCGGATTTGGTTGATTGATGGTTGGTAAAGGGGGAAGGATCATGCCTTGATTTTTTGGTTGATAGATTTGTAAGTTTTTAATTTGATTTAAATCTACCAAGGGGAAAGGTATTGCAAAATTTAGATTAGGAAAACTCACATTTGTTGTACCATTGATGTTTGGAGGAGATAATGATCCCATGTATGGATTGTACAAATGCAAGTTTTGAAAATCAATTAGCATTGTGAAACTTGGATAGTTTGGTTGAATTGGATTACTCACGATGCAGGAATCAACTTTATATTCCATGTTCCTCTTGTGTTTTGACCTTGTTGACCTCTGAGGGGTTTAGGACCAATGATGAGATGAAGGATGAAAGGGGTGAATGATATGGGTGTTTTTAACTTTTAGGAGCTTTGGATCAATGCTAGACTTTATGATTTTTTTTTATTCGATTTTCATTGCGGATAGTTTGACTAGGTGTGTTAAGTCAAACAAGATGATAATGCACTTGTAAACCCTAGGAAGTTGTGTTATCCTAAAGCAAACTTGTACACAAGATGATAATTTGGATAGGTGTGTTAAGCCAAACAAGGTGATGATGAACTTGTAAACCCTAGGAAGTTGTGTTATAATAAGGGTAAACTCGCACATGAGAGGATAGTTTGGCTAGGTGTGTTAACCCAAACAAGGTGATGCTGATTTTTCCTAAAAGTCTAGCATAAGTGATTTTTTCAAAGTTCCAAAAGTTGTTGGTGAGATGGAATTTTGATAAATATTTGTATGGATGAAGTGTTTGACTTGATCCTAGATGAACCTATGAGGACCGGCTTACAAGACCAAGGTATTGAAGAACATTATTTTTTCTAAGAGTGGTTCAAACCAAAAGACCAATATTTACATGAAAGCCAAATGACTCAAAAAAGGACCAAGCACATGTGTGGTTCAATTGTATGTTATCTTGCTTAGGTTTGGATCTTTTTACCACAAACACTTTTCTTGATTATACTTTTCAAACTGAATGTCCAATGTCCTAATCTTCTTTTATCCCACAAATTGCATTATGTGGAAATCAAGGAAATCAAGAAAAAGGTTTCCTAGTGTTGACTTTGAAAGAAAACAAATGATGATTAAACCCAACCACTTAGAAACCTCTAAGGATGTAATCCCTAGGGAAAGAAAGAGCACTTGAATTCGTCAAAGGTACTTGCTTCCTCCAAAGGGTTTGAAATTTTGAAGCTTTTGTGAATGTTTTTTTTCAAATGTTTTTGAGGACCAAGGAAAGTGTTTTGATTTCAATGACATGCACAATCCTAGGATGATGAGACAATATTTGTTGGGATCCCACGTGGATGAATCTAGCTATGCATATTCAGTGTGGATGATTAGATGCTTGACCACACAGGCTCCCCCTTACAGTGCACTCACTTCTCGGGTCAGCCAAGCATCAGTACCCATGAATCTCCCATCGCATACTTTTCATCTCTACAATATAACCGCATCTATAACGTGGGGCGGCTTCAAAGGACATGACCTTTTGCACCAACAAATAGATAGGATTTTGGCCTTTTCTAAACAAGGGTTTTAATGTGGGCATTCCGTTCATGGGGGAATATCTAGTATGGCGAGAGACCATTGTTGCCCTTCTCGTCAAAATAATCCTCGTGATTCTTGAACTTTCCTCAAGAATCCACATTTATATACCGGTTGGAAGTCGTTTGGCTTTAGCATTTTCTCAATTGGGTTATTCCCTTGGGTGATTACTTTTTCCCACAAGGTAGGCTCACTAGGATAAACAATAGTAAGCTAGCATATCCTGTAGTTCAATCAACCTTCATTAAAAAACAAAGGGAGAACACTCACAATATACCATGATCACACTCGCATGTTTGGTTCAATTTTAAGTCCAAAAAATGAAATGTGGAGGCAATTATTTTATTCAAATTAAGATCACCAAAAGAACTTTTGATTCTCAAGATCGTCGTGAGGCGTGAGAGAAGCTTATATGCCCTTTTAATGATATTAACTTGAATAAACAATTACAAAATAGAATTAGCACTTGTTCATTTTAATCCCACAAAGCAAAATGAATTCTTTTTACAACACCAAATTCAAGTGTGGAAGTTGCCTTGTTCAATTTTTAAACCTTAAACATTTCAAACCTACATAAATATGGCAAACAAGACCAATATTAGATCATATGCAAGTTAAAAATAAGGATTCCCCATGAAATCTATTTACAAAAGCATAAACTAGGAAAATGAAGAACACAATACAAAAGATAAATGAAATCCTAATTTAAACAATGCAAAATCTTGATCCCATGGGGGAGTTGGTGCCAATTGATGTGTCAAAATTATCCCTTTCCCAACTCCTTTGTAAGCTTTGATGATTTGATCCACTTTGTTGGTTGAATTCCTACATAACCTAGCTAAGAACTTGATAAAACTAGATGAGAATGGCTACGCTTAGAGATGAAATTGAGTATAATAAGTTTACTCAAATTATGGATGATTGAATGAGAGGAAGATTCTCTCATTTATAGTTTTCCAAAATGGAAGAGAGAGTGAAAATAAGCAATGTGGGATCATTTAACATCCAATGGCCAAGTGCCACTTGTCAAGATGTGAATGGTTGAGGAATGAACATATTTTGGTCAATGTGCATGATAAATGCCATTGGATTCAAATCTGAAATTTGAATGTGACATGCGAGAGGGAAAGAGGAATGGAGTTAATGCCACTTGGCTCAATGCACAAGGACATGTAAGAGGAGTGAATGCCTTGTTGGATGTACAAGTCCACTTACATTTTTGAATTCAAATTTGAGGGAATATTCCCTTTTGATGCCATGTGAGGGAAAATAGAGATTTAATAAATGAATTAAATCTATTTCATGTGCAAGTTGCATTCTCTAGAATATTTTAGTGATAGGGATTAACTTAATCAAGTTTTTGATTAATTTAATGAAGGATTAGATGATTTGACAATTTTGACTTAAATTGATGAATTTATTTAAATCAGAATTGAGAGGAAATGATTAATCAAATAAATGATTTGATTTATTTGACTAAAGAGAACAATGTTAGATTAAATCAAATAAGGTTTAATTTATTTAATTTAATGAGAAGACTTTATAGATTATTTAATCAAAGGGATATTTAGGGTTAATTAAATCAAATAAATAATGATTTATTCAATTAAGGGACGAAAGGTGATGATAAGCCGAGAGTGTGATTTAGGACGAAACAGTGTTAGTAATCAACATCAAGCGTGCCAGATTAAATTGTACATTTTCCATTTCTACAAATGTAATATTCTATT
This sequence comes from Sequoiadendron giganteum, assembly GCA_007115665.2. Classification (NCBI taxonomy): domain Eukaryota; kingdom Viridiplantae; phylum Streptophyta; class Pinopsida; order Cupressales; family Cupressaceae; genus Sequoiadendron; species Sequoiadendron giganteum. Next base: position 237,395,202 of record CM021108.1, on the reverse strand, counting down.
ATTACGTGGTACACCTAGGGATCTAGGGTTGTATGCATCACATGGGCTAGCATTCTTGGGGCTACTTTATGTGTTGTATGAAACATTATGATAAATATTTAATGTGGGAATGCACATTAGGAAAAATATTTAATATTAGGAAAAAATAGTATCAAAAAGTTAATGTAGGGGTTAATGGTTTTGTAATCTCATGGTTTTAATCACATACTTTTATGTAATACCACTTTGTGGATTTGTGTGAGCTTATGTCTATAAAATTCAACACATGGGTAATTTAATAAGGTTGGCTTGTTGGTTGGTTGAATTTTTTTATAATTTGTGAGGTTTGAAGCATGACATGGGATGTGTGGTGACATGTTTGTTCACATGGACTGCTTGTAGAGGGGTTAATGTTTCAAGGGTATTCATGGAGACCCTGCAAATGTATTGTAATCTTTATTGTTGAATAATACATTATTTATGGATGCTTTTGTTGGTTGGGATTTTCCCTCTTGAGTGTTTTCCTATTTTATATCTTGTGTCATCTTTGACATTATTGTTTATTCTTTTGCATATGTATTTTGAATACTTGTTTGCATAGATTTATCTATTTGGGTTATGCCAAATTATCTTGGGTGGATGGATATTTCCTTTCATTTTCCCTCAGAGCCATGGTTGTGGTTTATATAACCCTTGTTTGAGTAGATCTGGTGTATATTTGAATCTAGGTCTTGTATGTAAAGAATGAATACATTTCAAGGAATGAGAGTTTTCTGCAAGTTACTTTTGTAGATTTAGGGTTTTGAGGTTGTAGATCTATGGTTATTCTTTGTAGATCTAGGTTTATGAATATTTGATTTTAAAAAGGGTTTTCTATGTATGTTAACTATGAGGGTTTTTAGGGGAAATATTTCTAATGACCCATTGGGAAAAAAATAGACCTCACCATTGGATCAAAAAGGACCAAGAGATTAATATTGACTTAAAATTTGACCTATTTGGCCACTATGAAAAAATGAAAAAAACATGTCCTCCTTGCCCTATTGTATGACTATACGGCCAAACAATTTCATCTATAGGTTTGAAAACCATAAGTCTTCTCATAGTAAAAAAATTCAAACACGATTTAAAAATATAAGTTCGATGGGGGGTTCTATAGAAACTTTCCTCATTCCCACTAATAGTTGCATGGTATTTATAGGTATGCCTATCGATGCTTGTTGTCCCCTTGCTAGATAGAAATTATTATCTAGATTAGCATTTGAGGTGGGTGGGATTAGGCCCCCAACTCCTCAAGGCCTTAGTCTTATGGGGACTTCCCCATGTACCTCAAAAATTGGTTTAAAATTAAAGTTCCACCAATCATACAAAATTTAATTGGATTTCATATTTGGGTCAAGTGTGGAAACCCTATGGGTGGTGCTACCTAGGTGGCACCATTTCCACTGATGAGCTATCTAAGGGGCTACAACATACCTCCATATATCCAAATTATGCAACCTTTTCCAATGGGTATAACTTTCACCCAAATTGCCAATTTTTTGACTTCTTATTGTCTTTGGAAAGGTAGTCTTGAGCGATAGTACTTTGGAAACATTTCCATGGTTCCTAGCCTTTTTTCCCATTTACTTAAGGTTTCTAGTGAAATTTTAGTGGCTGGAGCATGATATTCATGTGTCTAAGGTTATTTTATGTCAAAGCCCTTTTAAAAACCATAAACCTTAGCACTTTCTACACTTTTTCTAAAATTCCATTGAATCCTCATAGTCGATTGTCGATCTTTTAAGTTGTAACTTACGTCTACGTCATCATTTATTAACCAACCCCTTCATTCCAATTCACCACCTAATCCCATGTGCTAAATTAATCCTTTATTTTCCTTTCATTTTCCAAGCCTTTATTCAATTTGGCTTCCCTTTTCCTAGTCATGTAAAGTTGTTTTAAAACCACGTACTTGAGTATAACACTTAAGTTTTCCATGAGATAATTCTTAAGTTGACAAGTTCTTCATTTTGATTACTTTTCACCATTCTAGAGATAATATTTTATTAAGGCTTAATTTTCCTATAGAGCCACAAAGAGGTGGCATGTGGCAAGGAATTTGGATGAGAAATCAATAGGGTCTGTTGGTAGGTCCCACCAAGCTTACATTGCAAGCTTTAATGATTTTTTCCATTTTCATGAGCCCTTTGGGGTGGACATGCTTATGGAACTACAAGATGAAGACACATGGCATGGTTTTCATATCAAATCAACTAACCAATCTGTTGGATGCCACATAGCATGATCTTATGACTCTTCCATCATTTTGTGGACTATTTTAGTGAAGCTTTTCTTGAGACTATGGAAAAATGGGATGCTACCACATTTTCAAATCTGAAAGATATGATCGAGATGTGCTAATTATTGACTAAATGTGGCAAGTTTTTATGATATCAAAGGAGGTTTTAAGGGCGATCACCTTCTGTCATGTGGCATGATCTAGGGGATTTATACCATTTCATGAGCCTTCATCTACAAATTTATATTATGATTGTGAAAGCATGAGAGACTATCACATGGATGATGCTAACGCATTCTTTTGATGGCATGCCTTTGAGCTGAGTTGTAATGGTGACTCCAAGTGGAATGTTCCTATTGGCTCAAGATCTTTTCAAAGAAAGTCAAATATTTTCAAATTTCGTTGACCAATCGATGCCATTGGATAAATTTTTTTCTTGGAGATCAACAATCCATGTTTAAAAACATACAATGGGTAGTTTTATGCTTTGGCTCATGAGAGCTAGGAGTAATGAAAAACAAGATAGCTTTCAAACCTAAAAATTAATGATTTTTCCCAGAAAAGCCTCATCTTGAGCACTTGAAAACTTTACCTGAGCATTCAGAGCATCAAGAAAGGAGAATTTAGAGTAGTCAAAATATTTTCTATGTCAAATTAGGGTTTCCTAAACAAAATAGTAAGCTCACCTGCTATCTTGAATTCTTCTTAATTTCCTATTAAATTGCTTTTTGAATTCAGATAATTCCATTCTAGAGTTATGTTTCGAGTTAGGGTATCCTTGTTTTCTTTTAATTTTCTAGAAATCGCCCTAGACATCATTTGAATTTGTAAAAATACCCTACTACCTGCCATAAAACCATAACTTCTCCAGTTTACATTGCAAAATTACTCCCCCACGAGCCCAAGCTACTTCCTCCTCCCAAAATCAAGCTATGCATGATGACCTAGTCACCTAGCTTCCTAGTTCTTTAACTTAGAAAATCAAAGTTCAAGGCCATGGGTTTGTTGATGGTTTGGTTGATGAATTATGTTGATGTAGAGATGGTGAAATCCATGTGTCATGTTGATTGCTATTTCTCCATTGGTATAGAAAATAAATTGCATCTATTCCTATTTCAAACATTTGGAGGTATGGCTTGGGGAATTGGTGGTCCCAAATGTTTTCATGGATGCTAATTTGTTGAAATCCATTGTTGTGAGTTATGATCAGGTAATTAGGGCAGGGAGGACTATAGGTGGTAATTTCATGGTTATGATTGATAAGCAATCAATATCACAAATTTGAAATCTCAATTCAACTACCACCAAGCCCATTGATTTTGAATCTTTCAAATAGAAGTATCAACAAAATAAGATTACTTACAAGGTAGTCTTCCTACCAAGGTATAGGGTGAAGGTCCATAATGTTAGATGTGTCAAAATTTCACCAAATGAATTAGAGCCCTTCAAGCTACATATTTTCCATTATGTCAAGTCCTTGGGGTAGATAAGCTAGAGAGAATCCCCATGTCCCTCTTATATATGGTTGTTGATATTCAGAATGTGATGGTAAATGTGAAGTTTGAAAATTCAACATACATATTGAACACCATCAACAAGGGACTAATGGAAATCTAGAAGGATAAATAGATAATCAAATTTTGGCGGTACTCTATTTTATGTCATATATTTCTTTATATAGGAAAAAAATAGATGAGTCCACCACTCAAGGTTTGTGATAAAGATAAATATTGTTATGAGCTTCCTATGCAATGTTGGTCTCATGTCCAGAACATGCATTGTGATTAGGAAAGATATGTAAAATTTAGGAATCTCTTTGTTGCCAGAGTCTTGTCATTCTTGCAAGGTCTAGTGCCTAGAGTACCTGCAAAAATATTAGACTTCTTGAGGCCTATGGAGAGAATGCCTGATTTAGGTATTTGATTGGTGGGAAAATGGATGGACACAATGTTCTCCCTTTCTCTAACTAATCACTCAAGAATTTCCTAGGAGTCTTAATTGGATTGACTATCAACCTCACAAGGTGAGTCAATTCTCAATGAGGAGGACCTAGGAGGGGGTTTCTCAAGCTTTTAGGGGTTCACCACCAAGAAAATGCTTGGAAAAGACAATTAAATGTTCAACTCACAAAACCTATTTAAGCAAGCTAAATGAGAGATGCAAATAATGAAATTATGCAATAGGCAGTTAGGATGTATGTACCTAGGAAGTCTAGAAATGTAATGAGGTTTTATGAAATGCAAAGAAGTTATCAAAAAGTGATATGGAGGAAAAAGATTCCTTTATTGTTGTCTTTGTCCATTGTTGTTTTCAAGGGAAGATGCAAAATATTCAGATGCTGAAACCGGATCTGAAAGAATTTCTAAAAAATATGTTTGAGAGGACTAAGATGCCCTAGGTGGCAACTTAGTCCCATATAGAGTTTCTGAAATCTCTAAATGTAGTCCTAAGGGTTGATTTCTACTCTTCCTTCTTCTCAGATCTCAGGATTTGAAACTTCTGAATTCAGCCTAAGGGTGAGTTTCCATGAAGATGACAAATTTTTAATGAAACTTTGGAACTTTTCACTTCAAATGATCTTCAATACTTCAACCTAAATCTACAATCACAAACATGCAAGAGAGGAAAAACTTGTTGATTTTTAGTGAATGGGGGTTTGCCTTGGTCAAACCCTTTGTTGGTAATTAAACCTTGAAATGAAATAAAATAATGAAGGGAAATGATGAATGAACAACATGCAATGCTACAACTCACCAAAAACTTGTTATAAAGTCTACAAACTTGTGTGAAATGGCTGCAATGGATATGGATCTTGAACCAAAGGATGCTTGATAGATATGGACTTGAATTGCTCACTTGAATCAAAACCCTACACCACAAATGTTAGCACAACAACACACACGATGGAAGATATTTGATATGATGTTTGAATCTTGATGATGGCTCCAAATGCTTGATAGAATTCTCTTGAATGCTCTTGTGAACTCAATTTTCTATTAGGAATGCTCTCACAAAATACTTGGATTAGAATGAATGAATGAACCTTGTATTTATACTTATATATGCTTAATATCCTAAAATTACACCACATCAAGCTGACATATGAATTCATTAAATAAAGGAGGCTAAATCTTGCCAAGATTTAAAATTAAATCCTCAAAATACCTTAAGGGGGACTAAGATGCCCTAGGTGGCATCTTAGTCCAAAGGAATGAAACTTGGGGCACATACACCAAAATGGAGCCCAATTACGATGCCTCAAAATCAGGGTCCCAAGACCTTTGGGGGAAAAAGATGGCCTAGATGGCATTTTAGTCCCAACCCAAAAATCAGGGACACTCAGACAAAATCATCAAATTATCATTTATGCATTGGAGAATGTCGGGATTATCTAGAAAAAGATATAATTCATAAGGTTTATAGATGCAAAATATGACCAATTAAGACATAAATAAGGATAAATAAAGAAATGTAGGCCTAAAAAGGTGTGAAAATGAAGGGGTATGCATTTTACTATACTACATTTAGCCCCCACTTTAGTGAGAGGATGAACTTGCTTCAAACTCACACTAAAGTAGCCAACCACACAATCAAGAAGGGTTCAAATGTACAAATGTTAGTAAGATAGGATGAGAATAACCAAGAGGGTGGCCAAGCCCCCAAGATCAAGATCCTATGGTAGACCAACATAGGCACAAAGGAGAACACTTGTGGATGATATATGAAGACATAACTAGATCACAAACATACACCATCAAAGACAGAAAAAGGAAAATAAGGAAAAAGAAAAATGGAAAATGCAATGGATCAAGCTTCAACTGGTCATCCAACATGGTGGACCGTGTCTAGGCTATTCATCCAAAAGAGGTCTACTAGTGGAACACACTGTCCACTATGCAAATAAAATGCATGCTCACAAGGGCTAGTGAAGCTAGTTGTTCACTAGGTGAGCCCTAGGAAGTCCATATCAACATCATACCCCCATGAATATGATGAGGAAAAAAGAAAATGCACGCTCACAAGGGTTAGTGAAGCTAGTTGTTCACTAGGTGAGCCCCAAGGGACCATATCAAAGCCATACCTCCATGAATTTAATAAGAAAAAAAAATGCATGTTCACAAGGGCTAGTGAAGCTAATTGTTCACTAGGTTAGCCCCAAGGAACCATATCAAAGCCATACCTCCATGACTTTAATAAGGAACAAAAAGAAAATGCAACAAGAAAGAGGGATGTTCAAAGGGATTTCGCTTAGTTCATGTGAGGTATTAATCTTAGGGGACATTGTTCCTAATGTCTCCAAGAGAGGACCAATCAAAGGATAAAAGATTCACAACTTAGGGAATGCAGTGTGTCACATCACCACTAAGAGGAATGTAATATACTAAGATAAATCAAACTCTTGAAGGACATTACTCCCAATGTCACCACAAAGAGAAAAATACATTGTATGAAATAAGAAAATCACATCAAGCAACATGTAAAATACTACAAATGAAATCATGCCAAAATAATGCCAATGTATGCCCCCACTTTAAAGAAATTTCTAACACCATGTTGTGAGAAATTACTTTAAAGTAGCCAAAAATGAAAAAGAAAAAAGTAAAAGAGGGGTTGGCCCCAAAATCACATAAGGGATCTATGGATTCGAGGTTAGTATCTTTGTTGCAATGTTATTAGAGAGCTGAAAACTATCATCATTCCCTAAATACACATAGAACTAGAAGAATGACACAAAGAGAGCGAAAACAAAGAAAAACCTTCTGGGTCAACATGGAAGAGACATAGGGTGTCTCGACGCCTTGTGTCATCACTAAAAGCAAAACACAAGACAAAAATGAAAAGAAAGAAAAAATAATGAGAAATATTTTGGTTCAACATGGAAGAGACATAGGGTGTCTCGACACCTTGCATCATCCCCAAAAGGAAAACACAAGACAAAAATGCAAATGAAAAGCAAAGATCCATGAAAATATTATGACATATAGAACAAAGAAGGTACAAATAGAGGAATGCACATAGAGAGAAACATCAAATAGAACATGATTGGGGATCACATTACAAACATTCAATCAAAAGAAAAATAAAAAAGAGAGAAAAAAGACTAGTAAGGCATAGGTGAGTCAACCTAAAGCAATTCATCCACCTCCCAATCTTAGTCTGTATAAGCAGAAGGTAGATAACAAACCTAAGGGACAACAATAAATGCCTTACTAAAACAAGGCCATATACTTCTTTCCCCCACTGAGTGCAAGACAAGAATGAGCCGAGGTAGGTGATGAGAAGGATCATGTAATAGTGAGAATAGAATAGTCTACAACTATCACATGACAATAGAGGCAAAAAGGATAATTTATGCAATCACTTGATGGCAATCATTGCTATTGAAGTGAAATTTTTGCAACACTAACTTGAATGCACAACACTCGTCGATACTATGTCTAAGAGTTTGATGGAATGCACAATGTGGTAATTTTGTATCTTTAGGATAGAGAACTAATCTATTCATAGGTGGTAGTGTTATGAGTCCTTTTTTTAGAATCAATTGTAGTTTCCTTTCACTTTCAGGTGGTGGACGAAGAGGTTGTAACTTCTTTAATTTGTAAGGTCTTTTGCATTTACTAGATTCACCAACTTTTATAGTTGAATAAGGAGGAGGAGGAACTAAGGTGATCCTATCATCCTTTCAATTGTTATGAGTCATTGGTTATTCTTTAGGAAGAAGGACATTCATATCAGGAGGAGAATTAAAGATCACCGTACCATCACTATGAAGTCTTAGGTATTCTTGAGGAGGTTGTCTATTGTGAGGTGGATCTTGATATCCTAATCTTTTTGTGTTTTCATTAGTTGATAGGTGTTCTAGGACTTGGTGAATGTTATGTTCACTTGTTGTATCGCATCCTTGTTTTCTTAAGATTGTGAATCCTTTGCCATAAGTTACTTCTAGATTGATTGGAGTGTTTGTTACTTTGTTATCATAAAATTGTTGAGCATGTGCTTGTGTGGAGTAACTAGGTTCACCTTGTGTTTTAGGATGTAAGTAACCAAACATCTCAAAAGGTGGTATTGTGGGATGATCTGGTTGTTTCATGGATGGATAAAAAGATGCATTGGCTTCGAGGTTGTCAAGGAGATCATTTAGCAACTTGTTCATGTTGTCATCATCGTCTCCAATGATGTTAACATCATGATAAGGACATGCATTAGGAGTTGTGTGAGCATGAGAAAGTTCAATTTCATTAGGGTCATTACCAAAGATTTCAAGGACATAGAAATATTTCCAACGCACATATCCATGATGCAAGACTAAACAAATACATTTGAAATGAAAGAAATTGAGATAATAGTAATTTTGCAAACCAAAACAAAAAATTGAAGGTAGACAATAGAAGCACACAAAATCAATTTTAGATCCTAAAAACTAGAAAGTCAAATTCAACAAGGACTAAGATGCTAGTAAGAGCATCTTGGTCCTATTGGTGAGATTCTGAAGTTCCAGGGACTGAAATAGATAATAAACAACAAAGAGAGGATTCTGGATCAAAAACCCTGAGAGGGACTAAGACGCCAGGAAGGGAATTTTAGTGCTAACAGAGGTTGTTCTCAAAAAAATAGCAAATTCTGGATTGCCTACAATGTTTACTGATTGCCTATTTAGGATGATGATGTTTAGAAATAGAAAATTATGCCAATGAATGCAAGGAAAAGTAACTTGTAACAAGAAAATGAATGCAATAAGAATGTTTCTAAATGCAATTAAGATGATCAATAATACACTTTTTAGTTTTTGAATGAAATGAAATGATGCAATCAAATAAAAATGTAACCTATATGGACTTTCACTAATGCAAATATGAGAAACCTTAGATGCAATTTTTACTAAATATGAGAAACCCTAGATGCAATTTCACTAATGCAAGAATGAATGCAATCTAGATCTGGGACTTTAATGGACTCCAAACTAGAAAATGAATGCTCAAAAGAGGTGGGTTCACTAAATTGATTGGTGGGAAAATTGATGGACACAATGTTCCACCTTTCTCCAACTAATCACTCAAGAATGTCCTGGGAGTCCTAATTGGATTGACTATCAACCTCGCAAGGTGATTCAATTCTCAATTAGGACCTAGGAGGGGGTTCTTTAAGATTTTAGGGGTTCACCACCAAGAAAATGCTTGGAAAATACAAATAAAAATTCAACTCATGAAACCTAGTTAAGAAAGCTAAATGAGAGATGGAAATAATAAAATTATGCAATAGGGAGTTAGGATGTACATACCTAGGAAATCTAGAAATGTAATGAGATTTCTAGAAATGTAAAGAAGTTGTCAAAAAGTGATATGGAGGAAAAAGACGCCTTTACTGTTGTCTTAGTCCCGTTGCTTTTTTTTAGGGAAGATACAAAATATTCGGATGTTGAAACCGGATCTGGAAGAATTTCTAAAAAATATGTTTAGGAGGACTAAGATGCCCTAGGTGGTGACTTAGTCCCATCTAGAATTTTTGAAATCTTTGAATGTGGTCCTAAGGGTTGATGTCTGATCTTCCTTCTTCTTAGATATTAGGTTCTAAAACTTTGGAATTTATCCTATAGGTGAGTTTCCATGAAGATGACAACTTTGTAATGCAACTTTGTAAATTTGCAACTTTTCACTTCAAATTATCTTCAAGTCTTCAACCTAAATCTGTAATCACAAACATGCAAGAGAGGAAAAACTTTTTGATTGTTAGTGAATGGGGGTTTGCCTTGGTCAAACCCCTTGTTGGTAATTAAACTTTAAAATAAAATAAAATAATGAAGGGAAATGATGAATGAACAACATGTAATGCTACAACTCACCAAACCCTTGTTATAAAGTCTATAAACTTCTATGAAATGGATACAATGGATATGAATCTTGAACCAAAGGATGCTTGATAGATATGGACTTGAATTTCTTGCTTGAATCAACAACCCTACATCACAAATGTTAGCACAACAACACACATGATGCAAGAAAATCTTTGATACGATGTTTTAATCTTGATGATGGCTCCAAATGCATGATAGAATGCTCTTGTGCACTCAATTTTCTATTAGGAATTCTCTCACAAAATACTTGGATTAGAATTAATGAATAAATCTTGTATTTATACTTATCTATGCTTAATATCCCAAAATTACACCACACCAAGCCAACATATGAATTCATTAAATAAAGGAGGCTAAATCCCGCCAAGATTTAAAATTAAATCCTAAAAATACCTTAAGGGGGACTAAGATGCCTTAGGTGGCATCTTAGTCCCAAGGCATGAAACTTGGGGCACATACACCAAAAAATGGGCCCAATTAAGATGCTTTAAACTCAAGGTCCCAAGACCTTTGGGGGACAAAGACACCCTAGGTGGTGTTTTAGTCCCGACCCAAAAATCAGGGACACTCAAACAAAATCCTCAAATTATATTTATGAATTGGAGAATGTCAGGATTAGCCAAAAAAATAAAAATTCATAGGGCTTGTAGATGAAAATTAGAACCAATTAAGACATAAATAGGGGTAAATAAAGCAAGGTGGGCCCAAAAAAGTATGAAAATGCAAGGGTATGCATTTTACTACACTACAGTATCCAATATAATTGGGGAGATTTCATCCTCCATTCTGACTACACCTTCCTAAGAATATATGGATCCCCAGTAGGAGTTCATGTCCTACCTAGATTTTTTCAACTAAGAATTGGTTTCTTGGAAATCATTTTCCAATTAGTTGATTCAAAGGTCATATTTGGAAAATTAGAAGAAAGGCTCCTTCTTCCATTTCCTGACAGTGTTTTTAGATTTTAGGATAAACAAGGAGGGTATGGAGAAGCTATAAGATAAGTTTAAAAATTTTAAAATGGCTCAAGGATGATCAAGGAACTTTGGCCCTAAGGGTTTCATCAATATCCTTTGGAAAAATATCAAGAGATCTAAGTTCTAAAATTATACTGATTTTAGAGAAGATGTAATAAGAAATTTCTTGGATGCTAAGGAAATTAATGAGAGGAAGGTTAAGTGGACAATCTTCTAGAGGATTGAGGAAGTCAAGAAAAATAATGATGCCTCCTATAAAGGAGCCTATGTATTGATGATACTATTCTAAGGATTCAAGAAGTTTGGAAGGATATTGATAAGATAATTGGGGAAGCTCCTCCAATTGAGGAGAGAGCATAATGTAGGGCTCCAATATTAGAGAAGAAGCCATCCTATTAGCCACCAAATTTCAAGCCCTATGTTTATGCTTTTAGGATAAATCCTAAATGTGCTGTGATCAGGGAACAAGCACAACAATCCCCACCTCATACACAAATTTCTCCACCTCCTCCACAAATGCAACACACACACTCTCCTCTATCAAATAAATTTATTGATCTTGAGTCTCCTCCAAGAGAGTTGTCCCTAAAGAGAAGAAGAAGATAGATGTCCTAGTTAGTTGACTACCCAATTGACCCTAATGAAGAAGAAGATGATTATGAGATTATAGGAGATAATGTACTCAAAGCAATGTCTTCCATTAAATTGATGATAATGTACAACCACCATTGAAAAGAATAACTAAAAAAATTCTTGGAGCAAAGGATAATATAGATTACATAAGGGAGTTGGATTGCAACAACTTTATGAATAATGGTGAATTTGTCAAATCCAAAGAATTTTCTAATTTCATATGGAAGTTCAAGAAGGATGAGTTTGAGAGGATATTTGAAGAAGAAAAGGAAAATAATCCTAATGACTCAAGAGATAATATCTCAAAAAGGATAGTGGAAAAAATGAGACCTGAAGCTAGGAACAACACTCTTGAGGAAGGCATGTGTTTGGTGAGAGAAAGTGGCATTATACTGCTACATGAGTGGGATATTGCATCAGCCATTGCCTTCAACACAATAAAGAGACAAGATCAAGAGATATTTTCTTTAGAAGATGATGCTACAATAGAAATTTCTAGATCTGGATTGAATCCAAGGTGGGAGACCTTAGCTATTTGGGCTCTAGACCCAAATACTAAAAAACAATTGGTTGTTGAGCCAACATGAGACTAAAGGGGGGGGGTTTATTATCAAGATAGTATTTGATACTATATCAGTTGAAGCAACAACTCTACTAGTCAATGTTGCATAATTCAGAGAGCCACCACAAAAGCATTGTAGGAAAAGTATGACAAACTATTGTAGTATTACCTATGATAACTAAATGAATATAACAAGTTAAACGAAATGGAAGCTCAATGGCAGCAACAACAACAACAACAACTAAAGGAAACAATTTTACCTCCTCCTCCATCAAATGCAATGGTAGTGTGGAGAAGTTCAATGATTGCTAGCTCCTCAGCAGTTCCACCTCCTAGGTCTAAAAAGGATATTGAAATAGAACTTATGAAACAACTTGGTGCTTATGAATAAATTTTGATGCATTATAAAGAGGACTAGTGTGAAAATAATATGAACATTATTTCTAAAATTTTGGGGCATCTAATGCAAGGTTGTGAAGAGGGTGGATAATGTCCACAAGAATTACTTTCAATTGACAATTGTAATTCATAGAATTACTAGTGACAAAGCAAGGGATTTCCCATTAATGAATAAGTGGAATCCAAGACTTAATTCCTTGATTAGAATGTGCAAGGGATCTACACATGATCCTAATAATCCAAAGGAAATTGTTCCCACATACAAAATTATTAAAATGGCATGGGATCAACAAGGATTAGTTGATCAATTAAAAGAAAAGGCTAAATAAATGCTCAAGGAATGTTATGAGAGTGATTTAAGGATATTGCATGATATTAAGAATGACAATGGATGGATAAAACCTTGTGGAATATAGAAGGCTTAATTTGAAGGAATTACTCCAACATTGGAATTTATTATATGTGGCAAGAATCAGGTTGAATTGGAGCTTTTAATGATTTGGAACTATTATTATTTCATTCTTTATTGGCATGCAAATATTATTTTTTCCTATACTACCTATTCAACATCAACTAGAATATTCTTCAACTCCAACAATTTTTTTAGTGGACCTACCTTTTATCTACATTTTTATAGTCAACACTTCCCAACCTTTTGGAACTAAAAGAAGGTAGATAAGGAAGTGGTAAAGTATGTTGCAACAACCTTCTATGAGCACTTTTTTGAGGCAACAAATATTTACAGCTACACATGTAGCAACATTTTTCCTTTATGGAACATCATATCCATGAGCATTTGCACTCATATTATTTTATGTAAAATAATTCCGAATGAAAATTTTACATGTGTCTAATGGCCCAAGGCTTGTTGCTCCATTTTTTATATAAAAGGGAACTCAAGGCCATTTACACATGATCTTGGAGAATTTTGTATTCATAGAGCAATAGTAATAGAGTCTGTATTTTGGTCTAGGTGATAGTTCGAGAATAAAATATGATGTGCATGAGAAGTTTTATATGATAGTACCAATTCAAGCTTGAATATATTTCCAAGTTCAAAGATAAATTTCTCCTATTTTATAAACATTATTGCATTTATGAAAAAAAATCAGATAAAAGATCATTTTGTTCATTTCCATAGTCTTTCCTATGTGTAAATGCTTTTCTTATGGATTTGTCTCAAGTAGTGAATTAAATGCTTTAAGAAGAATATTGAATGTTATGTATATTTGTAGGGAATTTTGACTAGAATTGGTTTTGAACACTGGAGTGTGACAATGTAATGTAGTGTTGATATGCTTCATAAATTAGGAGGAAAATACTAGTATGCAATATTTCATTTATGCGTGTCTTGACTCCATACCCTAGGTTAAGGCAGCAATCTCTTTGAATTTATGTCTGATACAACTCCTTGGTCATCCAAATTAAAAATCAAATGAACCATTTACTTTCAAGAAATAAATTATTTTCTTAATCTTATTTCCCATGTTCTCTGAGCAGTGAATACATAATAACTCAAGAATGTAGCTAATTTTTATGTGTGAGAACATATTTGTTTGCTAAGAAATGTTTTATATAATTATGGATTTTCTATATCCACTTGATCACCTTGAAATTCAAGTGAGTATTTTAGGATCACCCTCCTAGGCTTTGTAGAGCCTGAAGTATAGAGGAGATAATTGTAGAATCCATATCTTGTTTGTTGGAAAACCCCTTATGACTTTCAATTATCTATAATAGTTATCTTGTAGATTGTTGTAAGATTGTGGTTTGGAAAATTAAAACAACAAAATAATGGCGAATCTACTAGGGAATTCTTGTTGTCACTCCAATAAAAACCATAGGAATCTTTGGTTATATTATCATATTCATGTAAAGTTCCTTTCTATTTGTGTGTTGGTCTTGTCCATCAATTTTTCTTTACAATTTTTTTAAGAGAGAGAAATATAAAATAATTAGCTCAATTCCCCTAATTGGGTGGTGACTCTAAAAGTATCCTCGTCTTTGTGAGTGATAAAGAAAGAAAGAACACCAAGAATCTCAATAATATTAAATAAATAATAAAAGGGATAAGATATTAGTTGAATAAGGATCCTAAAAATAATCTTGAAGGTGAACTACCTCCTCCAACTAAATCCTAGAAGAAGAAAAATACAATTTTTCTCCTTCCCATCATGGATCTAGACATTCACATGAGAATAGCAATGCAAATTTTTGATATCTATTTGAATACATAATTCCTCCTATAAATGAGGAAAATACAATTTTTAGAATTGTTGTGAGTGAAGAACAACCCAACCTATTGTATTAGCCAAGAAAAAAATACAAAGGGATAAATATTGGAAATTAAACTTTCATGTTGAGCAATTGACCCATAGTTTAATTCCTAAAGCATCATGACCCAATCTTGAAGAATATGCTCTTTTGGAAAGTCCAAAAGAGAAAGAGATGTCCATTTTTTGTCCCAAATTACCTCAAGATCTTGTTAATGATGTTGATGTTAACCTTGAGACCTCATATTCTAATACCACTCTACCAATTGAAGATTAATTGTTGCAATAAGTCTTGGAACTTCAAGAAGAAATGGATATATTGGAATAAATTATGATAAAACAAGGCTAAAGAGGATGGAAGAAAAACTAAGTGTTATGTATCTCATAGAGAAACTAAGAAAGGGTTAAATTATTGAAACAATCTTGTAAAAAAAAAATTGCTTTTAAACCCACCCAATCATGCAGTGCAAAGTCAAAACCCACATCTAGTAGTAATACCTTAAATTATCCTATGGGAAATACCCATACTAGTACATGGAGTAGTTGTTATGTTGCTAGTATAGTAGTAGTAGCTTCTAACACAAATGTTGCATCCATGGTTGTGGATAAGGGGAAGAAGCCTGCCAATACTACAAAAGGGTGAGCATAAATGAAAATATATTATCTCAAAAGGTTGTTCCATCTATAGTACTTGATCAAAAGGATGTGCAATTAAAAATAGAGGTTGAAATTCTCAAAGAGGAATTGGAAAGAATGGAAAAAATAGCTACAAAAGAAGAGTTGTAAAGAAAAATATATTTTTTTAAAATATCTTATGGACCTGCAATTTCTTCAACTTCTAATTCAAATTCTCAACACCCACCTACTAATTCTACTCCAATTACCTCCAAAATGAGTACTCAACCTTTATCCCATATAGGTCAAAGTATTGTTGGCCCATAGTTGTCATTGTACCAAAAGATTGACCTGTTAATGCCCAGTACAATTGCCAATGGTAACAGATCCACGAGAGGTGGTTAGTCCATGTCATGAATCCAGAGAGGAGCACTGACCATCTTCCAAAAAAATCCCCTTCAACGTTACCCGAGGTGATTCGAACCCGACACCTTTGGCTCTGATACCACTTGTTGGCCCACAGTTGTCATTGCACCAAAAGATTGACCTATTAATGCCCGATACAACTGCTAGAGTTAACAAATCCATGGGAGGTGGTTAGTCCATGTCACGAATCCTGAGAGGAGAACTGACCATTTGCAAACAAGTATCCCATAGTCTAGCCCATAATTTGATCCAAATATTGTAGGTCAAAATTAGCTTGGTTAGCAACAAGGTGCTCAAGGGAATCCCCTTATAAGAAGACCATTACATTTATAAATTTATAGAAAATTAGTCTTCACTAGAATTCTTGGTTACCTAAATGCCTTGCCTAATGATATAAAAAATTTCCTTGTTATATTCTGAAGGAATAATGCCATATCAAGTGAAGATCATCTAAGAAATTTTATAAATGTGATGGATGATTTTGAAATAGATAATGAGGATGTGATGATGAAATTATGCATGCATTCTTTGAGAGAGGATGCCAAAGATTGGTAGAGAAGTCTACCTCAAGCAAGTATTGGTTCTTTGCATGAATTTAAGAGGGTCTTCAAAGAGTAGTATGGTGAGAATACTAATCCTACGATTATAGTAAATGAGTTCACCAAAATTTCCAAAGGACAAAATGAATAGGTCTTAGATTTCAATACAAGGTTTATTAAAATCATGAATAAAATTCCACAAGACATGAGACCAACTAAAAAATTTGTTTAGACCTTTATTGTGATGTGTATGATTATAAGATGGTATAATAGATAAGGGATAAGGATCCTCATACTTAGAGGGGTTCTTTAAATATTTTCCTACATATTAAAAATAACAGAAAGACATCTAGGAAGGTTGGCAAGAGAAATGATTTTAAGATCTTTCAAAACCCTAAAGGACATCAAAATAAAGCATCATCTTGTGAAGACAAATTGTATAAGGTAATTAGTGTCTTAAAGGATCTTAGCTACAAGGTAGCTAAGAATGAAAAGGGGTTGTATAACAATAAGCATAATTTTCAAAAGTATGAAATAATGACAAAATTATCAGACCAACCCTAAAATACCAATTGGAACAATGGAAATATTTTTGAAAATAACCAAAAGAATGTGCCTAACAAAGAGATGCCTGATCCATTGAAGAAAAAAAATATTTATTTCATGGTTGACTCTCCCTGGTATGTTGCATGCCAATTGCCTCATCCATCTCATCAATGTATGGTGGCAAAATATTTTGAAGAAGTATAGGATACATGTGATGAATGTAACATGCCTCGTGAGGAAGATGGTGAAATAAATATGTTGACCAATAACTTGTTCTTTGTTAATGAAGTTTTCTCTTTTGATAAGGAATCCCATGAAGTTGATGTGAATGATCAAAGGTATAGATTTGATGCTTATCATCAACATATTTTCTCTAATGATGAATAAGAAAAATAGAATTGCATAATGTTGAAGATGTGCATTCTAATATTATCCTGAGAAGAGAATCAGAAGAAGAGATTAGAACATTGACTGTTGTTGTAGCTGTCCAAGATAGAAGCACATATAGTCTAAGAAACAAGATTGTAAATAATGATCAAGGGAAGGAAAACAACATATTTATAAAATATCAATGCAAGGATAAAAAGGAATGTCAAACACATGATAGAAATGATGAGCCTCAAGAAAAAGATATAAAGGCGTCAAGAACAGGGCATGGAACTATGAAAATAAATGAGTAGGTGATGTATCCTTTGATTAAAGTGAAATATAAGAACAAATAAAATCAAGAAAAGAGGAATGTTGAATTTAATCATGAGAATAAATCTGTCTAGAAAAGGGATGAGGTTAATTGGGAGAGTAAGTTTTGTTAGAAGCATGAAAAGAATATTGAGTAAACTATGATAGCTTATGATGTTCCAAAGTATAACTCAGTTGGTATGATCAATTATTTTCATAGGTAAAAGTGTAGGTTCCGTTGTTGGAACTGATGGGAATTGAGGAACATAAAGAGAAGGTAGTTTCCCTCATCAATGGTGCAAATACAACATCCATTGAGAAGAAAGTGCTTACCCCACTTGAAAAGGGTAAAATCAAATTAAATGAGTTAGATATTATGGGAATGAATAGTGATATTCCCCAAGTATTCTTGGGTTCCACTCTAATAACTTGTCCTAAGAAAGTGGACCCATTTTATGTGACTAAAGATAGATGAGAAATTGGTGAAAAAAAATTATGATTGACTATACAGCTTCTAAAAATGTTACGCCATTCAAAATAATTAACTTGGATTACAAATAAATATACCATTTTTAAAATACTATGCTATGGATTCTAGAGACGTCCCTAGGATAGTAATTATCAAAGAGGTTCATTTTAAGTTGGCAACATGCCCAAAAAAGGAATTTTTAATGAGTGTGACTATTGTATACATTTCTCCCACATAGGGAATTATCCTATCAACAATATAGTTTGTAGCTATGGGAGGTGACATACAACATGTTATGTCCTATGATAGCATTCTTATAAATTACAAAGAAGTGAAACTTCTTATGGAAAGAAGATTAACACATTTTATTGAAGAGATAGAACCTAAGGAAAATGTAAATTTTGTAGATGTGGATATGGATAACTTCAGAGTTGAGGAGTCACAAGATGATGAAAAAACTACACCACTTGAAAAGGAATCTTTGAAGAAAGTTGATGAAAATGATTTGTGGACAATGTACTTTGATGGAGCTTTCTCAGAAGAAGGTTCAAGTGCAGGTGTAATCTTCATTTCACCTAATCTTAAGTTGTTTAAGTTCTCATTTTCTCTAAAATTTTCTTGTACAAACAATGTAGCAAAATATGAGGCTTTACTATTAGGATTGAATATGGAAAATAAACATAAAATTTAAAATATTAGAATATTTGGGGACTCTCAATTGGTTGTATCCCAAATTAGCGAAAAATATGTATCCAAGAATAAGAGATTAAAAAATATAGAAATTTTGTTTGGGATACAATGGAGATCTTTGATGCCTTTTCCATTGACTAGATAGAGAGAGCTAAGAATGCAATGGATGACTTGTTGGCTAACATTTCATTAAGGCCTGATGACATGACATTTAATGGAATATCAAATGTTGAGGTCCAAATAAGGCCATCAGTCCCTGATAATATCCAAAACTAATAGATTTTCAATGATGATGCTAATATAGTATTTTTTTTGCAAAGCAAGATTAGTATGAGAGCCATGAAATTGATTTTGTAGGTTTTATTAAAAAATTTAATAGGAAGGAAAAAATATTTTGGAATGAAGTTATTCAATTGAAAAATAATAAGATTCCCAAAGGATTAGTAGTGTTAGAAAGGGTATTTGACATTTCAGACAAGTGTAATGTCAAACAAAATTCCACCCATGAGTAGGATTTGGAAGAAATAAATATAGGAATTGAGTGTGGAAAAAAGTTGAAACATAAGTGTAGACATCTAAATTTGACCACTTCTACATGGTCAAAATCATCTACTCTATTCGTCCATTTCGTTAATAATGATTAAATAATTTATTTAATCATTATTTCATTTTCTGTTTAAGGTTCCTAAATTATGTAATTGAATAATTAAATACTTTACCTTACACCTTTTCTTCTCTAAATTAAATAAATAGGACAATTTATTTAATTTAGTCACTTAACATTTTGATTAAAAATCAATTTTTAATTCCCCACCTTCACTCTCCTTGTCACATCCTCCATAATCCTCATCTAATATTAAATAAATTAATCCATGATTATGATGTACACCACTTAATCAATATTAGTGTCACATCCTCCATAACCTCCCACTTGATTCTAATCCTATGTTTGCACAACTTTAATCAAGGTCATTAGCCACATTTAGCATACCTTTTTTAGTCAACCTTTTCACTTTCCTTTCTTGGCCTTGACTCCCTTTTCCATATGAATTTTTAATTCAAATTTATTCATCCTAGGCTCCTCTCTTCCCCATGTGAATTTTTAATTCACATTTTATCTTTCCAAGGCTTACCTTATCCCCATGCAAGTTCTAAAAAATTTGACTTGTCATTTCACATGTGCCAAAGACTTCTAGAACTTTAGAGTTGTCACATCACTCGCATGTTGAAAATCCCCACCTTTTTGGAAACCCTCTCTTATGCATTAGATTCTCTCAAGAATGTGAATTTTTAATTCACATTTAATTCTCCAACCACCTTCTCATTCCCCATGGAGATTTTTGAGGAATTCTAAAATTCCTCAAATGTATTTTTCACTCTCATTTGGGGACAAGTTCTTTTTTGAGGAAATCTTCTCATCCCCCAAGGTACCTACAAGGTACTTGTCCTTCCTCCACATCATGTACCTTTCTTCCACCTCACTCCCATATCATATTATCCTAAGCCATCTCACATTCCATATGTCAAGATGTGAGGGCTTGTGAGTCCTCAACTCACCATAGCCTACCATCTTGGCCTTGTTGGCTTAATCTCAATCGTTGAATTCTCTAGAGAATTCAAATTTCTCTATAAATACCCACTCCTTCCTCTCATTTTAAAAACAATTATGCATTTGATACCAAACTCTTGCTACTTTTTCATTTCAACATTTTTGCCTTCACCATAGCACTTGAATCCACCATTATCACACTCTCAATCATCTTGCATCTCATCTTGCATCTTTAATCTCATTTTCCATCCAAGGAGCATACAAAACATACAATATAAAGGGCCAACTAAGGAATTTGAAACACAAAGGTATAATCATTTATTGTCTTATTTCATCTTATTTCTTTTCATTTTCAATCCTTAGGCTAATCTTGAGGTGTATATTTTCTATTCTTCCTTTAGTGCATTATTAGTTGTTTTGCATCTTAAAATAGGATAGAACATTTAAGGGATCACATTTCTTGTACGCCCAATGGGACCCACAAATAGGTCCTTTTATTTCACGTTTGTTGTTGTTGAGTTCTTTGCAGGTCCAAGTCACAGAGGGGTAGACTTGCCCTCCAGTGTGTTGCAGAGGGGCGAACTTGCCCTCCAATCTATTGCAGAGGGGCGGATTTTCCCTCATGTTCCCACTATTTCATAATTTTTCATTGCAAAGGGGTGGATTTTCCCTCTTTTTCCCATTTTTTCCTAATTTTTCATTGCAGAGGGGCGAATTTTCCCTCTTGGTTCACTATTTTCTCACATTTTCACTGTAGAGGGGCGGATTTTCCCTACTCGTTCACTATTTTCTAACATTTCTGCTACAGAGTGGCGGATTTTCCCTATTGCTTCACTATTTTCTAACATTTTTACTACAAAGGGGTGGACCTGCCCTGTTGTTCCCACTATTTTGACTGTAGAGGGGTGGATTTTCCCTAAACAACATGTTTTGGAAGGTAAAAATAGGCATTTTAGCTTTGTTTTTGCCTCAGTTTTTTGCTATTTTTAGGTTCTAACCCCCTAACCTTGTTTGTTTGTGGGTGTAGTTGGATTTCTTGCTAATACTTTGCAACATACTTGTGTAATTAACAAAGAACAGAGGATAAAACAACTAATATTTGTTTGCAGAGCCATCCATTTGTTCAAATTTTAAAACCTTTCCTTGTTGTTTTCATCTAAGCACAGTTTAATTAGGGGGAGGTAATATTTACTGTGTGGTGTTTTTGTTTTTGTGTTACCAAAATGGGGCATTAGTTTTTTTCACTTTCCCCTTGCACTTCATGTGAGCCTGGGGAGTAGTTGAAAATGATTAGTGCCTTCTCTTTAGAGGGACCTGCTTGGGGATTTCATCACCCCAAGGCATGATCCCAACCATGCGTACTAGCGAGGTATAAAAAAGGGGGATATCCAAAGCTTTACCCAAATCCAGTCACATCATGTCTGCCAGAACATCAAAGCTAGGGTGATGCCTAGATAGACGTGAAGAGTTGGTCTGAGCCCTGCAGTATGTCGCTAGGGTTCCCGACTCACACTTGTGACGGGTTGGTGTTCATGGTCTGGGCTTCACGTACCGAGAGTATATCAAGGACTCCCTAGAAACCTTGTGCATCCTAGATTAAGACCTTCGTTGGCCATACCCTTAACACTAATCATAGGATTGTGCTTGCTTAAAGTGTATTTTTTGTGAGAAACCAGTAAAATTTTGACAAGTCAGCCTCATTGTGTCATTTCAAGTCCTTGCCATAATATTTTTCATCTAAACCAAGTTCCTATTTTTCATAGAAGGGTGGATACACCCTCATGTTTCACTACAGAGGGGTTGATTTTCCCTATTGTTCCAACTGTTTTCACTATAGAGGGGCAGATTTGCCCTCCTGTTGACTGCAGAAAGGCAGATATGCCCCCTTGAACAGTCAATTTTGCCCTGTTTAACCATTCCAAGCCTCTATTTATCCACCCCAAGTCTTTATTTGACCGTTTGACCATCCCAAACATTCATTTAACCAATCCAAACATCCATTTGACCATTTTAAGCCTCCATTTAACCTTTCTAAATGTCCATTTCTCACATTCACATTGATCATTTCACAATTTGGGGAACCCGTTCTACCATCTTACTGTGTGACCTAAAGAGTTGCATTTTCCAAAAGTATCACTTCAACAACACCCCCATCATATAAATAACCTTTAGGAAATCCTTAATTTGCATCCAAAATCCTTTAAACCTTTGTTTAACAGTTATTACCCAAATTGACCAAGGCATTAGGTTTGATCATTATCATACATATCAATCAATGTCTTCAACCTAATCAATCCACTTCTATCCTGAGGTAGATTTGTGTTGAAAGTCAACATCATTGGCCCAAATCAATCCCCTTCCATCTCTAGGTGGATTTGGTGTCGTGATCATTGGTTTAGTCCTTTAATCCGATCAACCAACGTATTAAGTCACCTAGGGTGATCTCTGAATTGGGTTTGGGATTCCTTTCATCAACCAATCCTAAGCCATCATCCAATCCAATATCATCCAATTGATATCCCCTCACCAATCAAAATTTAATCATCCAATCTGAACCTAATCATCCAATCTGAGTCTGATCATCCAATTAATCCTATACACCATTCAATCAATTGATCCTTATCCAATCCCAACAATCTTCCATCAAGGATATCCATTATAATCTACCCATAGTTCCTTTGCATTCCCGTTCAAACTAAGTCACAAGTTAAGAAGCAAATGGCACAACAACAAAGTCAAAATCCCCAATTGAATACATCCCAAGGTCCTAATAATGGGGCAAACATCTCCCAAAACCCCACTAGTGGTGTGAATGCCTCTCAAGATCCTAATAACTGTCTGAAAATCCCCCAAGATCCTCATAATGGTACTTCATCACTATCCAACACCAAAAATAGGAAAAAATCATCACATGATGAAGAAAGTATGGTAAATCAGCTTGAACTAACACTTGAAGAACATTTTAGTAACCCCACCAATGCACAAATGACAGATCACCTACTCGAAAAATGTGGGGAAGAAATCCTGGCCCACCTAGTTGAAAAAGGTGTCAAATGTACTAACCCTCTTGATGACACTTTTATTTTAGCTATTTTGAGATACTGTTAGTAGTTATAAATTTGACATGATGTTGTTTCGATGTTGTATGTCATGGTTTACATGACCAAGTTGTGAAACTCAGTTCATGATACACTTTACCTTATGTTGTGATGTTTATTTTCATGAGATGACATTATTATGAAGATGATCTATGATGCTCTGTTGTATACATGATGGTATTATGATGTGGTTTATGTTAGTTGTATGTTTACGTCAGTTGGTGAAGGAGATGGTTTAGTAGTACTCATCCGTGAGTGCCCTGCTACATCGCGACTCTTCTTCATAGTGTGTCTTCATATTTTTACATGTTTGATTAATCATGAAGTGTTATGCAGCTTTCAGGTACATGCATCGAATCCACCTGCTTGTCAGGTCTGAGCGTGCCACGACCCAATGAAATCATTGATGGGAGATAGACTTGTCCTTTGTCCTAAACCATCATTCTGAAAAAAACGAGTATCTTTCATCCCCCTTATGTCTTGTCAGTTGTTTGTCATGTGATCGTATTTGTTGTGTAATGTTGTACCTATTATGTTTTCATAATGTTAATTTAGATTATTTTAATGTTTTAATGAGCATAGTAATGTTGCTTTATTGATTTAATGAAATATATTCAGTTAGAAAAAAAGCTATTCTTAGTTTACTAATTATTAAAGTGAAATATTAAAATATCTTGTTTGCGAAAAGGATAATTAATTATAAATTGATTTGATTATGCATCTTGATGTTTTTGAAAAATAGAACAACTAGTTGTGATCTAAAGTTGTAAATATCTCGTTTTGATCATATAGATGTTTAAAATTTTAACTGATGCATGCTTTGCATGCTAAACAAGGAGTTAAAGTTTTTGTTGTCTTTGGAAATTGAAAAATAATATAACTTAGGAAAAGATCATTCTTTTTACACACAGGTTTGATTTTCGAAAAGAAGGAAGAAAAATATTGCTTCACAAGAAAGATATTGTCTAAGTATCGAATTGGGGTTTGATTTTAAAAGCTGGAAATTTGATTGTCTGAGATGGTGTACGCATGGTGAAAGTTGCACGGGCTGAATTTTGGGGCTTCCACTTCATCGTTTCTCGATTTCAAAGAACGTACCAGGTTTTTTTCTCTTTTAGAATTCTTTAGATTCGTTGAAAGTTTGACAATTTCTTCCTAGAAAGACTTTGTCTGAATTGTTGTGTAAATTCTTCTCTTCAAATCCCTGCATGCACAATAGAAAAATGAAAACATTATAATCAATATTATGTGAGTTAATCTGAAAAGAATATTAAAGATAACGTTGAATAATTTGGTTTTGATTATTTGTATTCTGCATGAAACGTGTTACGTTATCTTTGCTTGTGATCTCACTACGTAAACTGTAAGCAACCGTAGATGGTGTAAAGTGTGATTTAACCATTTTTTCAATATCCACACCTGTTTTCATTATTTTAGCATGTCAATACTTGCTTAGAATTGGTGTCTATTTTCCTCGTTCTGTAGGTTTTACTAGTTCTAGTACTGAAAACAGTTGGACTATTATCATTGATTGTTTTTTTTTTAATCTCAGCCTCAGACCGGTTGTTCCTTCCTTGGCAATACCTTTTCTTTCTTACCATGTCACTGGTGAATCTATTTTAATATACCGACTACTAGATTGTTGAAATGTCTGCTATTGTGTACCTTTTCTTTGCTGCTTGCATAAGAACTGTTCGTTCCTAGTCGCGACCAGTAGACAGTGTATTGGTTTTTGTCTCTTCTTACTTTAACTATTGATTGTCTTATAAATCTTCTCCCTCTGTGGTTTTGTTCTAAGCTAGTTCTCTCATGTTATACAATCTGATCTTCATTTATGTCATATCTTTACATTATGCCAATAAACTGTTCATCCGGGACACAGTGTTGAGGTATTTAGCTCACGGAGGTATTTTTATTTTAACCTCGTTGTCAATCCTTGGATGTATTTACTTATCTCCTCCCATCTTCTCATGCATGAGACCCCTGTTGTGTTATCCTCGGTGGAGATACTGCTTGTGAGTGTCGACTGAATAACATGATAGAGTCTATCATTGCGTGTTGTATTAGGGTTGATATTTTTAATTAAATCTTGTAAGTCGAGCATGTAGCTTCATGCCTAACTGTTATCTCCATTAGCGAATTGAACTTCTCAAGTATGTCTCAGTTACTTCCATTATCCGTTTGTGTTGATCTTTGCCACTCTTCTATGTGGGAAGGCATGCATGAATGCGACAGTCGTTGATTTATAAACTTGATAATATATGTTAGGATTTTTCTTGCTCCAAACAGAAAAGCTTATGACCATAACTCCCGCCCTTGAATCAGATTCTTCTCTTATTATTTTTTGTTCTACATGTAACGTGCATGCATTGGGTTCTTCCTTCCATCGTGACCGACTTTTGTTTGGTCGGCTGCATGGGGTGGTGTAAGACCATCAATATGGTCAATCTTGTGGTCTCCGACGGTTTGGGTGACCTCTTCGTTGTTTATGTCGCTGTTCGACTCAACCACTTCATTGTGTTTAGATTATTTTTGATGCCACGTGTATCCAACTCTCTTCGTCACCCGTTAAAGGTTCTTCACTCTTGGTCAAGTTGTTGAGTCATACACCTTGTTCCGTGGTCAGTGTATTTTGAACCCGAGTCGTTCTCTTGCTAAATTAAATAAGGATAAAGAATGATTTTAGATCTTTTATTTTACTATTATATGTCTATCGAAATAAAATATAAGGTAAAAATATACTCATATTTATAGATTTATGAGGAAATTAATCATCATTGACATTGTTTATTTAAAGTAAATTCTGATTAGAATATAATGTGCATAGGTATATATATACTTAAAATAGAATATAATTTATTAGTATTAATTGTTATACATATAAGCTACTCTTGTTTTATAATTTAGTTTAACCACAAATGCAATAGTAGTAGTTTGCATGTTAAGTTATATGGATAGAGTAATTGTAGAATGTGTAAATTATCAAGATAAAAATGGTAATGTTTATTTGAGATGTTGATTAATTTTATAAATTAATAATGATTAACCATATGTTATTTCATTTGTTTCTTTTTAATGATCAAATATATATGTGCTTGGTTAATGGAGATATTAATATTTAAGTTTATCCTATCTATGAGTATATATTAGAAGTATTAATGATGGGGGAAATTTTTTATGGTCTTGGTATTCATTTAACTTAAATGTTAAGTTGGAAATGTGTTATTGGAATTCTTGAGTAAGATTTATACATTATGTTTAAAATGTTCCTACTTGATAATATTATTTTGTATTAGAGTTTGGTGTTCAGTGTATTGCGCCCCAAAGGATTTAGAATTGTCATCTATGAGAATGAGTTATGTCAAAATCATTATGGAGGCCTTTGTCCTATATTTTGAGTTGAAACGTGGTCCATGCATGTTATGCCTATGTGATACTATTTTGGGCAATTTGTATTCCATGTTATGAGAATAGGCATTTCCAGAAGTTTTGCCATGTATGTTATGACATTCATGTTATTTATTTTTTCAGTTGACTTTAAGTCCTTGTGTAAGGAGTTCATGTTGCATGCATG
Organism: Sequoiadendron giganteum; assembly: GCA_007115665.2. Taxonomy (NCBI): domain Eukaryota; kingdom Viridiplantae; phylum Streptophyta; class Pinopsida; order Cupressales; family Cupressaceae; genus Sequoiadendron; species Sequoiadendron giganteum. The sequence goes on along the minus strand of CM021108.1, from coordinate 237,368,062 downwards.
TTGTCTTATTGTTTCAATATTTATGAGGATTATTACCTTAGGAGGAGTGGCTTCCAATAGGGACCGGACCCAGAAGTGGTTGAAGGGGTTAGCTCTCGGAAGTGTATTAACCAAGTGATAATTAAAACAAGTTTGTACGGGTTTGGGTAGTTAAATTAACCTTACAAGATAATATTTACCTCACCTTGGTCTTTAGTGCTCATTTAGCTTAAAGCGGGTTGAGAAGGCCTGGAATGGCATCTTGAACACTTCATCTTGTTGAGAAGTGATTTGAGACCACATAGTACGTATAGGGGCCAAAATTCGTAAGAGGTTGCCAGGGTAACTCTGGTAGAGGGCCAGTAACCTAGGAAGAATATCCAGGGTAACCTATTATGTATATGTGATGACACTCTTATCCTAGTACTCTTGTTAGCTCAGTTGTCTTTGTGAGTCGCCTCTGGGAGTTTGTCATTTGTCTGGTATTGAGATGTCATGTGAGTCGACCATGTTTGTGTGATGTACTTTGTGATGTCAGTTTTGACCCAAGGACTTGTTCTATCTCCTAGCATGGGGGGTGGGCTTTCGAGCTCCACACGGTTGGGAGGAACGTGCCACATTCTCCATTGGGTCCCCTATAGGTGTGTTTTTTGTGACATGTTGCTCTTGGTAGGATCCAGAATGCACAACATTCGCAGAGCATAGTTCCTTGAGTTCGTGGATGTGGTCATCTTCTATTCTTGATCTTATTCTTCATTGTATTCACTCATGATGTTACATGAGGATTTCTTGTAATGATACTTATATTGTTCTGAGATTTGTCATAATCTCAATTATTGTATGTAACTCTTGGTATATATCTAGACATGACTATTCTCATGAGTTTATTTATATATGGTTATCGTGGCATTATGATGTTATTACCAGTAGCGTAGTTGTGGAACCCTAAAATGTTTATGTTAGATTGTTGTCACATGTTATTTGTTTAAAAAAAAATTATTCTGTTGTTTTGCATAAATGACAATGTTTTTCGGGTACCATGGTGGGGCATTACAACTTGGTATCAGAGCCAAGGTTCTAACATTGGGCGCTCTATTTCATGCAAGCCCACTAGGTTGTCCTAGGTGTTAGATTCTTGTGTGTGTTGTTAATTGGTTTTTCATGTTGTTGAACTGAGACTCAATTTTGTCCTTGTGTAGGATCATGCCGCCAAGGCTAGGTCATTTTAGAGGCCGTGGACAAGGCCATGTGGTAAATCGTTAGAATACCTCACCACATAGTTCACATGGAAGTGAACATGGAGAGTAGCCTAGTCCTCCAGGTAATGATAATCAGGTTCTGAATCAACCTGTTGCAGGAGATCTTCTATGTCCGTTACTCGAGTAGGATCTTGCACATCTCGGTCCTAGATAGGAAATTGATCAGGAAGTGGACAGGGAGAGAGACGGGACACCACCTATAAGGATAGTTCTGACTGCAAAATAGGATGTTTTAGCTGCAGAGCACATGAAGGACTTGTTGAGGGCACGCACTACTATTTTCAATGGTACTAGTGGAGGTTTGGAGGCAGAAACATGGTTACTAGATTTAGGACGGTGTTTTTCCATGCACCCGTATGGTAGTAACACCCATGCAAGATACGCTATCATGCATCTTAGAGGCTTTGCCTCTACTTGGTGGCAATTGGAGGAGAAAAATCTTCGTTTGGAGATAGGATCAGTATCATGGGCCATTTTTCTGGAGCGTTTCAGAGTGCACTTCTTATCTGATCACTAGAGGCAGGGCCGAGTAGATGAATTTCATGACTTGCGCTAGATGATAATGTCTGTGGAGCAGTTTGAGCGTAGATTCTATGAACTCAAATAGTATGCGGGTATAGCAGATGATGAGGCGATGCTAGTTCAAAATTTTATCCCAGGCTTGAACACCCGCATCATTGGAGGATTTAGAGTCTTCAAACTGAAGATAATGTTGGTAGCAATTGAGAAAGCTCAGATTGTTGAAGAGAATATGTCCATGGCATTAGGAGGACACACTGGCATTTTGATCGGTAGTACTTCTACCACAATATTTGGTCTACGCGGTGGTTAGGTTCAGAGAGGTGGTTCCTCTCAGAACCAACAAGCACCCTTTAAGGGTGGATAACAATAGAATTATTCACAAAAGAATAAGGGATCTCAAATGTAGTCAGGTAACGGTTCTCAATTTGGAAAGAATCGTAATTGGATGCACAATAAGCATAATCGCCAGGATCAGGCTACTTAGAGTGCACAGTCGACAGTTAGTAGAGGCAGTTTCTAGCAGTCGAATGCAACAACGGGTGGTCAAGGTTTTGGCAGAGGTTTTGGTAGGGGCATTGGGTGCTTTTCCTGTGGTTATTAGGGCCATATTTCAAGGAAGTGTCTGATGTGAGGTACTTCAAGGTTTGGTAAGCAATCCGCAACTTTTGAGCCAACAGTTGGTGATGTAGGACACTCTCTCAGAGTCTTTGCGATAGTAGACAATCGTCAGGCAGATCACCACAATACTATGGTTGAATCTTTAGGTCAATTACAAGGTGTTAGAGTTTCTATTTTATTTGATTCGAGTGCATTTGATAATTTTATCTCTCCTTCTATTGTTGAGCGATGTAGACTTGTGGTGGTTGAGCAAGGCGTTAGGTGGCAGGTAGAATAGGCTTCTGGGGCTAAGGTAGCGGTTGAATCCCTTGTTCATGATTGTGGGCTTAGGATTGGATCGTTAATTACCTCAGTTGATCTCCGAGTTACACCCCTTGGGTTGTACAATATTGTTCTAGGAATGGATTGTTTGAAATCTCATGGTGGAGTCATATATTTCCGATGAAAGACTGTGAGTTGTTTAGATGACTCTAGTGAAGAGAATGAGATAATTGGTGTGCAGAAACCCATTTCTTTGCAGAATATTTCTGCTATGTAGTTAGGAAGGTGTATGCGACAGGGCTATTAGCTATTTGCAGCTACTATTAGTAATTTAGAGGTAGGGGATAGTCAAGAGATATCTCTTGATGATCACCCTATTCTCAGAGAATTTTTGGATGTGTTTCCTAGTGATATTTTGGGTATGCTGCTGAAACAGGATACTGATTTCCGTATTGACCTTGTTCCTTGAGCTGAGCCTATATCTCAGGCTCCGTACAGGATGACCACATAGGAGTTGAAAGAGATTCGATTGTAGTTGGAGGAGATTTTGACTAAGGGTTTCATTCAACCAAGTGTTTCACCTTGTGGAGCACCTGTCATCTTTATGAAGAAGAATGACGGATCACTCAGGTTATGCATTGACTATCGACAGTTGAATAAGGTGACAGTCAATAATCGATATTCTTTGCCTAGGATCAATGACCTTTTTGACTAGGTTAAGGGAGCCAATGTGTTCTCTAAGATTGATTTGAAATTCAGTTATCATTAGTTGCGTATTTCTGATGCAGATATATAGAAGACTGCATTTTGAACTCGTTATGGGCACTACGAGTTCACTATAGTACCATTTGGGTTAACGAATGCACCATCAGTTTTCATGATCCTAATGAATGGTGTCTTCCGCACGTACCTGGACTGCTTTGTTTTAGTGTTTCTTGATGACATTTTGATTTATTCTAGAAATATGAAGGAACATGAGGAACACATGAGACAGGTATTGTAGTGTCTTAGGGAGAACTAGTTGTTTGTTAATCTATCAAAGTTTGAGTTCTTCCAGACTAAGGTGAAATACGTTGGTCATGTTATCTCATGAGAGGGGATTGCAGTGGATCCTTCGAAGATCCAAGCCATTATGGATTGGCTCATGCCTACCAATGTTTCTGAGGTCTACAGTTTTATGGGTTTGGCAGGATATTACAGGTGGTTTGTCGAAGGGTTCTCTAGAATTTCTCATCCTATTACTTCTCTTTAGAGGAAAGAGGAGAAGTTCATTTGGTCAGATCGTTGTCCGTTGGCCTTCCAGACACTCAAGGATAAGTTGACGAGTGCACCTATATTAGTTGTTCCTGATCCTACTAAGGACTTCGTAGTATGTACTGATGCATCCTTGGAGGGTCTAGGAGCCATTTTGATGTAGGAAGGTCATGTGATAGCTTATGTGTCTTGCAAGCTCAAAGATCAAGAACAGAACTATCCCACTCACAATTTGGAGTTAGCGGAAGTCATTCATGATTTGGTTCGCTGGCATCATTTTCTATTGGGGCATCATTTTGAGTTACACAATAATCACCGTAGTCTGCAATACATATTTACTCAGCCTAACCTTAATGCTAGGCAGAGACTGTGGATGGAATTTTTGTGTGACTATGATTTTGAGGTCAAATATATTTAGGGGAAAGAAAATGTGGTAGTAGATGCTCTTAGTCAATGTAGACATGAGATATCTACAGTGAATCTAGTGGTTGATTTGAGGAGTCAGATAGTGGTAACACTTCCTATCGATAGATTATATGAGGAGGTGAAGGCAAAGTTGGATTCAGGTAGACCTTTGGAGGGTAGGTTTGCTAATTATACACTTGATTGTGATGGTTTGTTGTGACATTTGGGTCAAATTTATGTGCCACTTAAAGATGGACTTCGTACCTTGATATTGTCTGAGGCACATTGAGCATCGTATTCAGCTCATATGGGTGTCAAGAAGATGCACGCAGATCTTTGTCAGTTGTATTTCTGGCCTGGGATGAAACGTGATCTTGCCAATTTTTTTGCGAGATGTCTTGAGTGCTAAAGGGTTAAGGCTAAGCAACAATATCCCATAGGATAGCTCATTTATCTCCTGTTCGTTTGTCATATAATGCCTCTTCCATGACAGATATCTTCATGGAGGATATTGTACATTTGCACGGAATCCCACGTAGAATCATATCACATAGAGATCTTGTTTTCACATTGGCTTTGTGGACTTCCCCTCAACATGCTTTAGGTGCATAGTTGAACTTCAGTTCAACATATCATCCCAAGATAGATGGTTAGACTGAGAGGGTTAATCAGGTGCTTGAGGATATTCTTAGGATGCATGTCATGGATCAACAATCACGATGGGAAGAATATTTGTACTTGGTGGAGTTCGCATATAATAATGTGTATCATAGCTCCATGGGTATGCCTCCTTTTTAGGCATTATATGGAAACCCATGCAGAACCCCATTGAGTTGGGATAGACTTGAGGATAGGGTACTTCTAGGACCTGATATGTTGTGAGATATGGAGTAGTAGGTAGATCGTATCAGAGAGCATTTGATTGTGGCACAGGACAGACAGAAGAAGTACGTCGATTCTCATCATGTTGATCACTAGTTCTTTGTTGGTGATAGAGTGTTTCTTCGAGTGTGACCGTGAAAGAGTCTGATCCATTATGGAAAAGGCTCTAAGCTAGCACCCCATTTTGTTGGTCCATTTGAGATTCTGGAGAGGATCAGTCCTATAGCTTACCGACTTTCCTAGATTGTCACACATCCATGATGTTTTTCATGTATCTTTTCTTAGACCATATCATCCTAAATTTTCTCATGTACTTGATTGGAATGCTCTACAGGTCAAGGATGAGCAGCTAGCTTTAGAGCCCATGGGTGTTCTTTAGCATAGGACACTCACCCTTAGGGGTCAAGACATTGATCAGGTGAGGGTCTAGTGGGACCCTAGTGATGAGACTTATGCTACTTGGGAGGATGCAGTGCGTATGAGGGAATTGTATCCCTATCTATTCACAGGCTTCTAGGAGTAAGCCTCACCCTAGGGGGGAGGATGTAGTGACCCTCCTGATGACACTTTTATTTTAGCTATTTTCAAATACTGTTAGTAGTTAGACATTTGACATTATGTTGTTTCGATGTTGTATATCATGGTTTACATGACCAAGTTGTGAAACTCAGTTGGTGATACACTTTACCTTATATTGTGATGTTTATTTTCATGAGATGACATTATTATGAAGATGATCTAAGATGCTCTTTTGTATACATGATGGTATTATGATGTGGTTTATGTTAGTTGTATGTTTACGTCAGTTGGTGAAGGAGACAGTTTAGCAGTACTCATCCGTGAGTGCCTTGCTACATCGTGACTCTTCTTCACAGTGTGTCTTCAAATTTTTACATGTTGTTCAATTAATCGTGAAGTGTTATGCAGCTTTCAGGTACAGGCATCAACTCCACTTGCTTTTCAGGTCTGAGCGTGCCATGCCCCAATGGAATCATTGATGGGAGATAGACTTGTCCTTTGTCCTGAACCATCATTCTGAAAAGAATGAGTATCTCTTGTCCCCCTTATGTCTTGTCACCTATTTGTCGTGTGATTGTAGTTTTTGTGTAATGTTGTACCTATTATGTTTTTATAATGTTAATTTATATTATTTTAATGTTTTAATGAACATAGTAATGTTGCTTTATTGGTTTAATGAAATATATTAAGTTAGTAAAAAAGCTATTCTTAGTTTACTAATAATTAAAGTGAAATATTAAAATATCTTGTTTACAAAAAAGAATTAATTATAAATTGATTTGATTATGCATCTTGACATTTTCAAAAAATAGAATAGATAGTTGTGATCTATTGTTGTAAATATCTTGTTTTGATCATATAGATGTTTAAAAGTTTAACTGATGAATGCTTTGAATGCTAAACAAGGAGTTAAAGTTTTTGTTGTCTTTGTAAATTGAAAAAATAATATAACTTAGGAAAAGATCATTCTTTTTACACATGGGTTTGATTTTTGAAAAGAAGGTAGAAAAATATTGCTTCACAAGAAAGATATTGTATGAGTATCTGATTGTGGTTTGATTTTAAAAGCTGAAAATTTGATTGTCTAAAATGGTGTACGCACGGTGAAAGTTGCATGGGCTAAATTTTCGGGCTTCCACTTCATCGTTTCTCGATTTTGAAGAATGTACCAGGTTTTGTCTCTTTTATAATTCTTTAGATTCCTTGAAAGTTTGACAATTTCTTCTTGGAAAAACTTTGTCTGAATTGTTGTGTAAATTATTCTCTTCAAAACCCTGCATGCACAATAGAAAAATGGAAACACTAATAATCAATATTATATGAGTTCATGTTGCATGCATGTTGTCTTATTGTTTCAATATTTATGAGGAGTAGTACCTTAGGAGGAGTGGATTCCGATAGGGGCCAGACCCAGAAGTGGTTGCAGGGGTAACCTCTCAGAAGTGTATTAACGAAGTGATAATTAAAACAAGTTTGTAGGGTTTTGGGTAGTTAAATTAACCTTACGAGATAGTATTTACATCGCCTTGTTCTTTAATGCTCATTTAGGTTAAAGCAGGTTGAGAAGGCCTCGGATGACATCTTGAACACTTCGTTTTCTTGAGAAGTGATTCGAGGCCACATAGTATGTATAGGGACCGAAAGTTGTAAGAGGTTGCCAAGGTAACTCTGGTAGAGGGCCGGTAACCTAGGAAGACTATGCAGGGTAATTTATTGCGTATATGTGATGACACTCTTATCCTAGTACTCTTGTTATTTCACTTGTGTTTGTGAGTCACCTCTGGGAGTTTTTCATTTTTCTGGTATTGAGATATCATGTGAGTCGACCATGTTTATGTGATGTACTTTGTGATGTCAGTTTTAACTCGAGGACTTGTTCTATCTCCTAGCATGGGGGGTGGGCTTTTGAGCTCCACATAATTGGGAGGATTGTGCCACATTCTCCATTGGGTCCCCTGCAGGTGTGTTGTTTGTGACGTGTTTCTCTTGGCAGGATCCAAGATGCACAACGTTCACAGAGAATAGTTCCTTAGGTGAGTTTGTGGATGTGGTCGTCTTCTATTCTTGATCTTATTCTTTATTGTATTCACTCATGATGTTACATGAGGATTTCTTTTAATGATACTTATATTGTTCTGAGATTTGTCACAATCTCAATCATTGTATGTAACTCTTTGAAGCGACAATTTGGAGGGTTTTGGGACTGTTTTGTTGTTTGCATAATCTCGGGCTAGCAAAGTGGCCTCCTATTTAGACTGATATTTCATAGCTGGATGATCATCATGGAAAATGGATTGGTGCTCTTCATTTCCCTCATATTCATATTCTCCCTAGTTTGGTTTCAAAGTCTCAAGATCAAGTTTGATATTTTACCAAGTCAAAAGCAAAGGCGGTTTGTCATATTTTGGCATCTAAATGTTTCAAGGAGCTCAACTTTGACCCTTAATATTTTGAGAATAATGTGGATTGAAGGAAAACCCTCTTGCACACATACTCAATAGACCTAAATAATTTAGTTTTTCTAGTGGTATTTATTTGAGATGATGACTTAGTGAGCCCTAATTTTTTTTTTGATAGGTGCAGTTGTAGAAGAGTCTGACCGAGCCACATTGGATGTTAATATATTGCACCTCAGGATGAATTTTTCCAAACCATTTATTGCATATAATTTTTAGTTCAAATGGTAACACCTTTGCTTAGTTTTGGGCCCCCAAGATGAGTTTTTATGGGTCAATTAATTGTCTTCTGACTGCAACTGGGTCAAAATTGGTGTTCCAAAAAATTTCAAACTTTGAAATTCTAAAGGCGACCTATTTCTCATTTTGGTCCAAAAAATCTCAAATTCTATTTTCATTAAAATCAAAGATTAAATGATGCATTATTCTAATGTGTTTCAATTGCGGCAAAGGCATCTGATAGACCAATTTACAAAGGAGAACCTAAAAATCTTTCGGTGATGCAAGTTTTGAGGAAATACGTTTTCTCTAAATAACTGATAATGTCCCTATGAAAATTTATGTGGCTCCATGTGTCTCAATTTGCCCGCAATGAATTTCATCCAATTGGGTCACAAGCAAAATTAAAATTTCACTATTTCCTAATGTTCGAATTGCACATATTTGAAATATTTTAAGTATTTTAAATACTTGTAAAAGGAAAAATGCATGTGAAAAAAGGAAATCTTAGAGAAAAGTTAAATATTTGAAGGCTCTACCAAAGTTTTATAATGTTAAAAATTTATTATAAGAGCTTTCCTAGCCATCCCATGGAAGCTCTTGTTGTCATCAACAAAAGCTTGTGTGGAGGCGGGCATAGCTTGGAGATTCATTTCAGGTGGATAAAACATATCAAATGTTTTATGTAAGCTTCGAAACATGAAAGATGACTGGCAGAAAACAAAAACAAACATTTAAATCTACACAAAGTGAATTAGGCATGATGGACTGCTGATCATGTTTTTGAGCTTCCAAACATCTTTTGGGGGTCCATTTGAACTCAAATTTGTTGTTCTATGCTTTAAATTCATCCCCTGAACATTCCTAATGCTTGGATAGAGATTTCAAGCATGTTTGGAATGAATTTTGGGTGCCTGCAGCCATCAAAACGTCCAACATTACCAAAAAATGACCCAGTAATAATAAAAAATTGAATTGGAAGTTGTTGCAATGTATTTTTTGTGGTTGGGTGCAGTCAAGAGCTTGAGAGGGGCTCTCTCCACCAGTCTGTGGATTTGATGATTGAATTAGAAGAAAATAGTGGGGGAGCATTGAAGCTCCACGTGGGCCTTCCTCGATGCTGCTTGAAAACTTTATGGAGCTTGTGAAAATATTTAATGGAAATATTTGAACTTTTGCTATCGGTGCTAAAGCTTTATTTAAAAGTTTTATAATATGTTGCCCATGAGCCCATGTGTTTTATTGTTGCCATCACAAGAATGCAATTGGGGAGCGGGGAAGGCACCACGTGGAAGGTGGGCCCATGGAAAATTAAAAGGGGAAATGTTGAAAGTGTATTTTGACGGAGAAATTCAAAAAGTAAAATGCAAAATGTACAACCATGGGTTAAAAGGTGAAGTGCCCGATAATATAATATTTAAAAGCCTTCATCTTTTAAGAGTAAAAACTTTAAAATGTAAGTGAAACAAACATTTTCTTTGCTGGGAAAGAAAATATAAAGGCCCATGGGTAAAATATTTTATTTGCTCGATAAAATAATTAAAATCGTCACTATATGAAGTAAAAACATTATTTGCTAGGAAATAAAATATAAAGTGCAAGTGGGTTTTTCTTCAAGCAAAAGGAAAGTAAAATTTTTCACGAGTGAAGCAAATATTTTCACCACAAGGGAAAGTGGAAGAGAGAAAGGGTTTTTCACAGTAAAAACCATTTTTAGTTGCTAGGTAAAAGTGAAAGCAAGTAGAGACAAGTAAGTGATTTTTTTGCAGTTGTAAGGTAAAATGGGGTGAATATTTTTCACGGTCAAGGTAAATTTTTGTTGCAAAAAAAGGTGAATGCAAGAAAAATACAAAAGTGAGGGAAATGATGAAGAATGAAGTCTTCCTGGTAAGGGAATAATTTTCTAGTAGAGGGCAAATGCAAGAGGCATGAATCAAATTGCAGATTGAGGATTCTTCAAGTGCTAGAGACGGTTATTGATCAACGAAGCTGTGTGCTAGCTTTTTTATGAAGATTTCCATTTAGAGTTTCTTCTTCCTTAAATTTAATTTTCTATTTCATCTAAAAAAAATGGGGTTTCTCATTTTTGGTTCTCATGGGAATACCATTTTGTAATAGGGTCTCAAATGTATAGTGTTTGTTTTATGTTTTTGGATTAATTTCAGTCATGTGAAAGAGAATGTAATTACAACATTTTCATGTTACATAAATAGATGGAAAGATATTTTTGGCCAGTTTTCTCCATTGTAGACATTGCATAAGTTCTGAATATAAGGAATCAAGGGTTTTTGTTGTTCAACTTCTTGTATTTCCCTGAATGTTTGTTCACTATTATTACACTTATTTAAAGAATGAGTCAAATTGTATTAACTGGAATGAAGATTTATGCAATTGTATGCAAGGATTATTAAGTATTTCTAGTTAAGTCTCTGGTATTAATGATGTAAGGCATTATTGATATGCACAGTTATGATAGAATGAATGTTGTAATGTATTTTAATTTACATGGCTTATGTGACTCCACCCTCGAATATGGCACTAGTATTTTAATGTTGCAATTTCTTAAAAAAAAATTGTGAGCAGCTACAATTTTAATTTTTTTTTACTTATCTATCTTGTTGTGGGCATGTGTGGAATTTAATGCATAATATGTCTCATGTTTAAGTTAGACACTGCCAGAAAGGTCAGCCAAACCTTAAAGGTATTGTGTAACTTGTTAAACATTTAAAGGAGAATCATATGTTTATAGTATTCAGGTTACTTTGGCACTCAAGTATCTGTAAGTATACTATTGGGATCACTCTCCTAGATTTCATAGAGCCCAAAGTGCATGAGAGAAAGGGATTTTTATTCAATCTCTTGTTTGTTGGTCAAATCTCTCATTGCATTTGACCATTAGGCCTGACAACCCTTTAGGATTCAAGTGGATTGTAGATTTGATAAGCAACAAATTGGTGACTCCACTAGGGAAGAAATTTGAATTTCCAGTTGTAGACTGTCCTATTACAAAGTCATATTATTTGTTGATCCGAGCATTTGGTTCAAATATTGAAGGAATTCATACTTAGAGAAAGAAAATATTGTAGTGAACTTGAAATTTTCATAATCTATGGTTCTCTGTTGGTGAAAGGAACTGAAAAGGAAATTCATCTTTGAAGGAGCTTCATATTTCTTGAAGTTTAGTCCTCTGTGAAGAGAGGTGGTGACTCTGTCAAAAGAACCTGGTGAAGAAAGTTTCAAATCTACAAATATTTCTGTTGATGGTGTTTTTTATGCACTTTACAACACAGGTAATGCATAGGTGCGTTACCTCTCTTGAAAGACAATCTTCCACAATCAAATTGTAGAACACTATCCCAAGGTCTCTCGGATGTCAGGTCTTGATAGTGCTTGGAATATTTCAGTTGTTTATGTGATTTGCTGGAATCACAAGGTGGGCTTACGTAATTAAAGCTGTAGGGAAATTGTGTCAACCAACAGAGTCCTATAGTTCTGGAATTACATGCTTTGCTGCAGGTTCAAGCAGCAGTCTTGGACTCTAGTATTTCGTCTAGTTTGGATTTTACAATGGACAACGAACCTTGATACGAACAGTTTCTGAAAGAAAGGAAAAAGGGGAAAGGGGCGAAGAAGAAAGATGTTTCCTAAACCTGCAACTACCGATGAATAGTGATCATGGAGATTCTTGCCGTGGACAGTTTCCTTAAACGGGATTTCACTTAACCAGAATTCTCACAATATCATGAAATCTGTGCTATCTTCTAGGGACTGCAAATATTCATTGTTCATTCACTATGGAATCATGGATGAAGATGAAATTCAATGATCAGCAATGGAATAGGACTCCAGACTAACTTTACACAGTCATCTACCCTCAGCAAATGCCCAAAAGTATGGATAAGGAAAGCATACACACAGCAATTATTTCCAAAATCAGAAATATCATATCAAATCTATCTAACTCAAAGCGAAGATGCTAGAACAGCAGAGTAACTTAAAATAATCTATAACTAAAAGGGAGAAGAATCATGAAACTTATTGAGAAACTCAGAAAATACACCAAAATTGACTGTATTTGCTATTTATAATTTCTACACCAAGTCTTTACAACAACTCAACTCTCTAAAATGAGAGGAGGAGAGCTCTATTTATAGATTCAAATAACAAAATGTATGGCCAAGATTTGATTCTATTATGTGGCCAAGATTCATCTTACCTCAGGGTCTCACCTACCCCCCAAATATTACAATTAAGAGCTCATTTTGTCTCTTCCCAATCTTGTCATCTAGTGACAACACTGTAGCGGATTTATCTTTCAGCTGTTTACTCTTGGTTGTAGCTACTCTTTAAGGTATTGTTCTTCGATGACCGGATTGCCTTCCTGCTTCTTTAGTGCTGCATACTCCATGAAGCTCAGGATCAAGGTTTGGAGCTTTTCTACCTCCATGATATCAGACTTTAAGATCTGATAACTCCATTCTTGAGAGTTGCTATTGAGCTTCTCCCAGTCTGCTTCATATTTGATGCTATTTTCCTTGCAGACCTCTGATTGTGCGAATGCTCAAGCACCAAAACTCATGAATGGAGTTATCAAATCTTAAAGTCTGATATCATGGAGGTAGAAAAGCTCCAAACCTTGATCCTGAGCTTCATGGAGTATGCAGCTTTAAAGAAGCAGGAAGGCAATCCGGTCATCGAAGAACAATACCTTAAAGAGTAGCTACAGCCAAGAGTAAACAGCTGAAAGATAAATCCGCTACAGTGTTGTCACTAGATGACGAGATTGGGAAGAGACAAAATGAGCTCTTAATTGTAATATTTACGGGGTAGGTGAGACCCTGACGTAAGATGAATCTTGGCCACATAATAGAATCAAATCTTGGCCATACATTTTGTTATTTGAATCTATAAATAGAGCTCTCCTCCTCTCATTTTAGAGAGTTGAGTTGTTGTAAAGACTTGCTGCAGAAATTATAAATAGCAAATACAGTCAATTTTGGTGTATTTTCTGAGTTTCTCAATAAGTTTCATGATTCTTCTCCCTTTTAGTTATAGATTGTTTTAAGTTACTCTGCTATTCTAGCATCTTCGCTTTGAGTTAGATAGATTTGATATGATATTTCTGATCTTGGAAATAATTGTTGTGTGTATGCTTTCCTTGTCCATACTTTTGGTCATTTGCTGAGGGTAGATGACTGTGTAAAGTTAGTCTGGAGTCCTATTCCATTGATGCTCATTGAATTTCATCTTCATCCATGATTCCATAGTGAATGAACAATGAATATTTGCAGTCCCTAGAAGATAGCACAGATTTCATGATATTGTGAGAATTCTGGTTAAGTGAAATCCCGTTTAAGGAAACTGTCCACGGCAAGAATCTCCATGATCACTGTTCATCGGTAGTTGCAGGTTTAGGAAACACCTTTCTTCTTCGCCCCTTTCCCCTTTTTCCTTTCTTTCAGAAACTGTTCATATCAAGGTTTGTTGGGCATTGTAAAAGCCAAACTAGACGAAATACTAGAGTCCAAGACTGTTGCTTGAACCTGCAGCAAAGCATGTAATTCCAGATCTATAGGACTCTGTTGGTTGACGCAATTTCCCTACAGCTTTAATTACGTAAGCCCACCTTGTGATTCCAGCAAATCACATAAACAACTAAAATATTCCAAGCACTGTCAAGACCTGACATCCGAGAGACCTTGGGATAGTGTTCTGCAATTTGATTGTGGAAGATTGTCTTTCAAGAGAGGTAACGCACCTATGCATTACCTGTGTTGTAAAGTGCATAAAAAACACCATCAACAGAACTGGCACTAGAAGGAGGGCAGCTTGTGGATCATAAAGCTGGATCGAATTGAGTCATTCTCCCCTGAAAGGTTCCACCGGGTATTGAGATCTACACCAGAAAAGGGAGAATTACATGAATTACAGCCCCCCATTCAAGCTAAGAGAGCTAAACGAAGGGGACCATCTATTACCAATTCCAGGGAGCAGCTCATCATCCCTTCATCCATGCCCCCTTCATCTTCACTCACAGATCCACCTTCCGCTCGTACCGCCACCGAGATTTTCAAAGCTGCCAATTCACCCCAACTAAATGCATCCCCCAGCCTAGTCGCTACCTCACCAGCTATTGCTGTTCTTGTTCAAATACGGAACAACCTAGCGCAACCACCTCTGCCACCTCGTCCAATGGCATGACTGGGCAATAACCCATCTCCCCTTATGTTCAACCTCTACCATGATATTCCCAAAAATCTTGAGAATTTCTGCACAAAGTTCAACTCCCGAAATCCATAGAGGACAGCAGAGGAGCATATCAGGATCTTTGAAATTGCATTAAAAACTATGCAGATCATGTACGAGGATGTGGCTTGCAGGCTCTTCCCTTATTCCTTGGGAGAAGAGGCCTTTTACTTGTATGTCAACTTACTAGCCGGAACTATCAGCACATGGGATCTCTTGAAGAGTGCATTCCTACAGAAGTTTAAGACCTCAGTCAGCTTGACAGATTCATATCGGCATTTCATGGCGGTTCAAAGGGAAATCAATGAACCAATCAGTACCTTCAACGATCGCTTCCACAGAGCATACACTCGGCTACAAGCACCATACGTCTTCAATGATGTCGCTATCCTACCAGTCTACTATGCTGCATTGGACAACCTTACTTCGGCGTTGGTAAAAAGGATGAGGCCGCCACCCACTAGATTGGTGGATGCGTATTCTGAGGCCATTATTGCCAGTACGGATCTGGGGAAAAATATATCTGTTCCGTTACCATCCCTTGGGCAAATCGCTCACCCGACATAGATTCAGGGACTAATGCAAGCATTGTAGCATCAAATGCCTCTGTTGAATCCAGTTCCACAGTTGCCTATGGTTCTGCATCCTGGGCAGCCAATGAATCAGGCGTACCCGATGTCTTAGTACCTATCACCCTAGTAGCAACCGTTACACCCGTAGGCACCCCAGGTACCCTCGTACCTTCAAGCAGCAGAGTTCCCTCCCGCTCATCAGAATCAACCAGCTGCACAGCCGGTATTCCTTTAAAATAGCGCACCACAACCAAGTAGTTCCGAAAGGGACAAGATTGATGAGCTCACCGAGATGACGTATCTCAGGAATCAGAACAATCAACTACAGATATCATAGAAAAACATCCAGGCTAGCTTTAATAGGGAAAATCGTGATCATCGGGACAATCAGGACGTGGGCATATTGTCAGGATAGCATTACGATAGGAATCAGAACCCAGGTCAAAGCTTGGACATGAGGCCCTTCCAAAAGCAGAACTGTACGTGGAATACACGCCCCAATAACGGCGATGTTCCTACCCCTCTTAATCAGCCAAACAATAGTAACAACGACAACCCCCTGAATGGGGTTTACTTGGCAGAAGCTGCCCTATCCGGTTGGTGTTGCATACACAAGACCAGCGGTCATTCCGAGTTGGATTGTCCAGAGTTTCAAACGGCAGTCAAAATTTTCCAAGTGGAAGTTCAGAATGCGGTCAACAATTTGGGATGCCGAGACATCGTTCCATCCGACCCATACGACACTTCAGTGCTAGTATTAAATCAGGCCCCTTTCCCAAAGGCCGAATGCAACGCCCCTGAACTGGAAAACGTCTCCCCATGAGAGGTAAGTTCTGAAAGTCCTTTGGCTCAGCTTTTCAATTCAGTAGATAATGGTCCCGAGGATGACGAAGGGGAAGAACGGGAGGACGAGGTCCAAATGATTCACCAACAGACTGCTCCTTATAACCTTAGGAATAGGCAAGCAAGAGGCCATGCTAGAGGACCTTTCACAACCTCCACGCCGCCAAATAATTTCAGTACCCCTCCCGATCCGAGTGCGAGCAATAACTCGGGTTTCCCGCTTACATCCGCGCGATACCTTAGCAGAAATAAACATCAAGGCGCCAGCCAAAGTCAAGCCCCTAACCCCTCCCAGAACGTTTCTAATGACCAAGAGATTGACTGGATGGGGGAGTATATTGCTGAAGAATTTAAAAAGGTAAATTTAAGCGTGTCTGCTTTCAAACTCCTAAAGGTGTCTGTAGTTAGGAGTGCCTTCTTTCAAATGATAAATGGGACCCCGTCACAGTGGAAAACCCCAGAAGAAGTCCCGGCAAAGAAGGTTTCTTTTGGTGATCAGGTGAATGAGCCGATTATCAGGCAGATTTTTGGTAGTAAGATAGACCCGCTACCAGCTCAGCAGGCAAACATGCAGCCCGAAAGGGCAACTACCCTGACGACAACCCAAAACAGATGTAGTGAGAGGGAAAGGGCCCAGGTCACTCAAGTGGATGTTTCAGGAGGATTATTCCAAGGAAAATTTGAGACCCCTCCCTTCCTAACCACCATCCGTATGTTCAGAAAAAACCTTCACAATTGCTTGCTGGACTCCGGAGCTTCAGCCAACGTCATGCCTTTGTCTATATGCAAGGTGCTAGGAATAACACCTACTCCTTCACATCGCAAGGTAACGCAGCTCGATAAAACTGAAATCAACATAGTTAGGGAGATCAACAGGATCCAAATGCAACTTGCTACTGATCCCAGGATCCAACAAACTATTGACATACAGGTAGCTGACATCCCAGATACCTACGGTATAATCTTGGGTAGGGATTTCATGAGGGCACTAAATGGGTATGCTGCCACGGATTACTCTCACATATGGCTCCCATGGAAAGGAATGCCTAATCAGATCCGGATTGACAGGGAACCCCGAATGAAATTTATGATCACTAAATATAACAACACCAATGAGGTGTTATATGTGGAAACCAGTCTGAGAAACTATTCCCTGGTAGCATACCTGAATGAGCAGGAAGATTGTGAGGGCGAATCAATGAGTGAGGTCCTACTCGTACTATGTAGCCCACCCACTAATTTGGCTAACACTCTTCCGAGCACTGAAAGGCTCATAGAGTCCGATGACGAAGAGCTGGGAGATGGTAGCGGTCAAGGTCTGCTCGATGGTTTCTAGGATTTTATGGCCAAGTGCATACATGACCAGCTCAGCCTTGGAAATCGGATGAACCTTCAAGAGCTCCTGCTCCCCAATTGGTGCCAGGTACACAATGTCGCTCATTCAGAATTCGACTGCTGCTTATGTCAAAAAGCAATTGAACATGCATAGAAAAGGGCCATCCCTCTACACGGCGCAAGATTCGTGCCTGACGGACGGGCAGGGTCCGCCTCTATAGTTCCCAAAGCAGTCACTCAGATGCTGCCCCCACCAAATGCCAAGGCAGTTCCCATTAGCCCCGCATCCGAGAATTCTCCCGAGTTCTGGACACTGCACTTTGACGGTTCTAAATCCAAGCACGGAGCTGGGGCGGGTTTCGAGCTGATCAGCCCGAGAGGTAAGTCTTATTTTTTCGCGCATAGACTGCAATTTTATTGTACCAACAACGTGGCAGAATATGAGGCCTTGGTCTTGGGCCTCTTGCTGGTATTAAGAAAGAATGTAAAGATGCTTCAAGTATACGGGGATTTCGAGTTGGTCGTAAAACAAGTCAGGAAGCTATATTCCTGTTATGACCGAAGACTCACTAACTACCGGCACCGCGTATGGGACCTGCTGGAAGGGTTGGACACTTTCAACATCCAGTTGATCCCGCGCGCTCAGAACTTTACTGCCAATGCTTTGGCACAAGCAGCAGGTACGCTACAGCCTTTGTCCCTATCCGGCCTCAAGCGATTCACAGTTGAAGTCACTTCTATCCCATTGGTGCTGGACAATGTAGCCAATTTTTTAGGTATTTACTAATGATAAACATATCCTGGATTTTATCACCAGTTCAGATGTGTTTGCTGCCCAAATAATCGATAAAGTTGAACCTCAAGAGGCGGACTTAGATATAGAGGGAATCATTAACCTGAAGACCAACACCATCCCTAGGGGCATGGTGGAACTGGAGCGAATCTTTGACCTAGATCAGATCAAGGAACAGGATCAACGAGCCCAAAAGGATACCATCAACAGTTAGTGTGACACTTACAACCTAGCAACAATTGGCGAGGCTAAGAGCGTGTTCATAGGAAAAGTATGTGGTCCCAAAGAAATACGAGGGATCATTGAGGCATTACAGAAGTACTATGATGTCATAGCCTGGAGCTATGATGACCTCAAAACCTACGACACGTCGACCATTACACACACCATCCCTCTCAGACCCGATACGAAGCCTTTCCACCAGCGGCAGTGACCTGTCAACGCTTTGTTAGAACTAATCATTCATAAAGAAGTACAGAAGTTGCTATCGGCCAGGATCATCTTTTCGGTCAGGCACTCTACCTGGGTGGCAAATTTGGTCCCTGTCAGAAAGAAAAATGGAGAAATCGGGCTATGTGTGGACTTTCGCAACCTTAATCGGGTGTTTGAAAAAGATAACTACCCTATTCCTTCTTTGGACGAGGTACTACAAATAGTAAATGGATCTCAGATGATGTCTTTCCTAGATGGATATTTGGGGTACAATCAAGTCATGGTGCAGTATGAAGATCGACACAAGACAGCGTTTACCACCAAATGGGGAACATTCGCATATAGAAGGATGCCTTTTAGCGCGCAATGGACATTGCATTCAAGGATCTCATTGGCAAGTGCATCATCATCTACATGGATGACCTAACGGTGTTTTCAAAACAATGGAGCAATCATGTCGCCAACTTATGCAAGGTCTTTGAGAGGTGCCGTGCATTTGGGGTATCCCTTAACCCGAGGAAGTGTATCTTTGGAGTCACAGAAGGGAAACTCCTTGGGCATGTGCTCTCTGATTGGGGAATTTCTATTGATCCTGAGTGTATTCAATCAATTATGAAAATTCAGCTGCCAGGCAACAAGAAAGAGTTGAAGTCTTTCTTCGGGAAGATCAACTTTGTTCGCAAGTTCATCACGGGCTTTGCAGAGATAGTCAAACCACTCAATGCCATGCTCAAAAAGGATGCCAAGGTCGAGTGGACCCCCGAAGCAAAGCAAGCCTTCAGGGAAATCAAGAAGGCCATTGCTGACACCCTGGTACTGGTTAGCCCGAACTACCTTAAGCCCTTTTATATTTACTCCTTCGCTTCATATCACTCCTGTGCTAGCATCCTGACCCAAAAGGATAGTGAGGGAAGTGAGCATCCAATCGCCTTCATGAGTACCCCCTTGAAGGATGTTGAACTACGTTATCATAATGTTGAAAAACAGGCCTACGCCCTTGTTAAAGGAGTTAAGAAATTCTGGTACTATATCTTGCGCAATAAAATATTTGCCATAGTTCCTGACCCCACCGTAAAAACACTACTTATGTAGAATGAGTTCGGCGAACGCAAAGAAAAATGGATCATAGTCCTACAAGAATACGACATGGAAATTCAGCCAATGAAGCTAGTATGAGGACAGGCACTCACCCGAACGATGGCTTAGGTAGTTATAGATGTTGTACCTGAGCTCATCGTGCAACAGTATCAGTTAGAGGAT
This sequence comes from Sequoiadendron giganteum, assembly GCA_007115665.2. Lineage (NCBI taxonomy): Eukaryota > Viridiplantae > Streptophyta > Pinopsida > Cupressales > Cupressaceae > Sequoiadendron > Sequoiadendron giganteum. The sequence goes on along the minus strand of CM021108.1, from coordinate 237,348,207 downwards.
GTCTCCCCAGGGGAATGGTATGATCATGTAGTGTACTACCTGCTGAACCACAGATGTCCACCCCATTTGCAGGGAGTCCAGAGACAAGCTCAGAGATTGAAAAGCAGCAGCTATATGCTGCAGGGCTCTATTTTATACAAGAAAAATCATGAAGGTATCTACCTGCGATGCCTAAGAAAGGAGGAAGCTAATCGCGTCCTTAGGGAGTTCCATGACAAATTTGGAACCGGCCATGGCTCAGGCCTATCGACGGCACATCAAGTACCGAGGGCTGGGTACTACTGGCCCACCATCTTCAAGGATGCTCACGGTCATGTCTGTGCCTGCCACATATGCCAGACTGCTGCAGCTAGAGAAAGGAATGTTGCTGCCCCATTACAACCTGTTTTGGAGGTAAGGCCTTTCGCGCAATGGGGTCTCGATTCCATTGGTCCGGTAAGCCCTCCATCATCTGCGAGACATAGGTACATTCTAACCACTTCTAATTATTGTACTAGATGGACATAAGCAATAACATGTAGGCAGTGTACAACTGAAGTCGTAATCATTTTTTTAGAAAGTTTTATTTTAAATCGTTTTAGTTGTCCGTATGCCCTAGTATATGATAACGGCCCTGCCTTCGCCTCGCTCAAATTTACAAGTTGGGCCTTCGATTATGGTGTCGCCCTTAAATTCTCGTCCAACTATTACCCTCAAGGCAATGGCCTTGCTGAGTCCACCAATAAAAACTTGATTACGGTAATTAAAAAACTGCTAGATAGGAATCCCAAGGATTGGCATACCCAACTTTGTTTTGCCTTATGGGCAGATCGTACCTACCATAAGGCTACTTTGGGGGATTCCCCATACCATCTAGTCTACGGCTTGGAGCCCGTCTTTCCCATACATTTAAAAATCCCAACCCTCCAGTTCATCAACGACTTTTATGAGGGAGGGGATCGCAGAGAGGCTCGCCTCGCCGAGCTGTTACACCTTGAAGAAGTACGAGACCGTGCAATAGAAAATTTTTCCAAACATCAAGGCGTAGTTAAAAGATGGTTCGATCATCGAGCCAAAGTTAAGGCCTTCCGCATCTCTGATCTAGTCCTCTACTGGGACAAGGCCCATGAAAAGAAAGGGGGACACAATAAATTCGACAAGCTCTGGCTCGGCCCCTTTCAGATTGTTGAGATCCTTGAGGATCATGCTTTCTGCCTAAAGACCCTTACTGGTGAAGACGTCCCGCTCCCCATCACTGGGCAGCACCTCAAGCACTACTTCCAGGCCTGAGCTCTCACGAGCTGCCAGTGCGGGCACTTTGTGCATAGGTTAAGTAGTCTCCCTGCTTTATCTTTTGGTCTGGCTTGCCTTTCTGCCACGTTGTCATGTTTTTGTGGGATGTCTCCCCTGTTCTGCCACGGTGGCTGTGCTGGATCCAGTAAATGGTTACCATGCTTCCCGCTTCCATGTTGTTCTTTAGATAAGCTGTCATTCCCTACTTCTGCTCTCTGACAGCTCCTGGGTACCAGTTTTCAACTTTCGAACTTTGTGCTAACCTAGGATGGCTATTTGTTTGAATCCCTATTATTATCATGATGTACACGAATCAAATTTAAGGACAATATATCTAAGGAATGGTATGGTGATTTCCGGGGGGGCAAAGATAAATGAAAAATCAAAAGTCTGTTCTAGTGACCACTGCGATTCTCAAACCCATGGTGAACTTCACTGTTTACACGGATGACACAAAGATAAGCGAAAGTGGTACAAAAAAAAAGAAGAGAGAAATGAGCAATAACTAAATTGCCAAAAAACAATTGTATGGGTGTATGAATATCTCTACCGGGGCTATAGACACCTGGCTGGCAGTAGAGCTATGTTTCGTGGGATCGTGGCGACAACTCCGTCAGGGATATGGATGCCTGACTGGTAGCGAAGTGATGTCCAAGTTACTTTTGGGATTTGACAAATTACGTAGTTTATCTTCTCCACCTATCGGTTATTCATACTCTTTTCGAGGAAAGAAAATGAATTCATCATGCACACACTCCCATGATAAGTCTACAGTCCAATACAATCATGCCTTCCTTCAAGTGCCCTCAGTTCAGCTTTGAAAATTGTATCTGGTCTGCGAAACCAGAGATTCTGGGTTCAGAATGAATATTTATCCCTTGAACGCCAGGAGCGTTCTCCCAGTGGAGTCGCCATTTGTTGTGCCCCTTTTTGCACACACGCCCCGTTCAGAACGGGGACCCTCTTTTTTTCCCTTCAATAAAGGTGGCACGTTTCCCAATGTTATATTTAAAAAATCTCGCCTTGACCAGAAACTTCGCATCAAAATTTTTTTTACATCTTCTGAAATTTTTGGGTTTCCTTGTCCGGATTTCTGTTTTCGGGTTTCCTTGTCCGGATTTCCCCTTTCGGGTTTCTTTTGTCGGGTTTCCCCTTCCGGGTTTCCTTTCAGGTTTCACCATTCTTCACGGCGTCCAGGCAACGTCTTCCCATGAACGGCTTTCTGGACATCTGATTCTGGACGTCCCACCGCCTTCCTTTTTTCGGAGTTCACCAACCCACCTGCAATCGTATGAAGCATTTATTGCTGTACTAATGGCGTTTTCTGCTATAAAAATGTTTTCCGGCTGTCACTATCAAATTTTCGACTAACAGAAGCGCATTCCAGAGCTCCCGACGATTTAGCTTCCTTTCTGACGTTTTTCAAGCTGTTTCTTCCGACGACGTCCGCACATCCGACCAGCCTGTTCTTCGGGTTTTTGAGAATTCATGGAATCTAGCCCAGAAACTTCTAGTGCTGCCAGGAAAGGAAAAAGAACCACAAAGCCACCAAGGGGCAAAGAAGATCGGGATCTAATGAAGTACAAATTCTAGGGAGTCCCCATCCAATCCCGGATTACCTCCCTTTGGAGGGATGTTTCAGATACCAACATCGGACAAGTCGATGTTGATGAGTTCATTCAGAGGGTTAGGATGAACCCCAAAACGGCAAATGCAAGAGCTATTAAAAGCAGTGAACTCGCCAAGGCAGCAGGTTTCCCACCAGCCTTAGTGGCCCCAGAGCTGGTAATGGCATGTGTCGAGGCATATCAGTCCGACACTAGAACTATCGTAGACCACGAGGGAAATGTCCTCACAGATATGTCTCCATCAGGCATTACCAAAACCTTCCACGTTCCCACCTTCGAGAGCATGGAGGTCCCTACCAAGGAAGACTGTATCAGTATATGGGAACATGACCCGTTGGACTGCAAAAGACTCATTAATCAGTGTTGGCTAAAGGATAAATGAGGCAGCGCCGGGAAAATTCCCCATGAGCTTTTTCGTAGTGATTTTTACGAGGACTACCATGATCTGGTGACTCTGCTTAGTAGAGTCATGGGCCTGCCTGGTGCAATGTTCTTCCAGGAATGGATGTTCTACTTCATAGAATAGATTCTCCGAGGGAAAGGAACCATCTTCTACTGGGGAGAGATAATCAGCGACTGCTTCCATGAGCAGTTTACCATAGTAAAAAAGACTAATCAATTCTTCATGACATCTTACTTGGTGTACTCTCTTGCCAATCAGAGGCACTACTAGGGATTGACATAGATGCCCAGTGATCCATCAGGGCCGGAGCTAAAGCCCTACGACAGGTACCCCCAGCTACAATTCAAGAACTTCAAAAGCAGCTACTGCAGGGTGAATGATGCATTCATTGCCCAAATAATCAGGTCGGTAGGCGGGGATTTCCATAGGAGGATGTCCCACAATGCCAGAGTCCTCCTTAGGTAGTATGCCTTCTAGTACATCCAGTTCCCCAGATTCACCTACATCTGTGCAGAGGGCTTTTCAGATAAGCCAAATAAGTTGCCTCAGTATCCAAACGACCGAATTATCCTTTTGGAGCTGACTCGGCAGCTGCGATCCATCCACAGCCTCTTAGGCGAGAAACATTTGGCAGGCCCTATCTATCCAATGAATATGGGTCAGGGAATGTATAAGGTTCATACCTCTTAGTGTGCAGGATACTCCGAAAAGGAGCTGGCCGAGTACAACTTCGAGAATACACAGCAAGGCCACAGATGGATCCTTATGGCCATGTCCGCAAGGCATTGGGACATGGGTATGCCCACCTCCACAACATCGAGGACTTCTGGGCTAATTGCAAGGACGATCTTGAAGTACGGATGCGTTATTATATGCGTATGACCGTAGTCCATGTGCGACGGGTAAACTTATGCCCGGTTCTTGATCAGGTAGAGGAGGATGAGGAGACAATTCTAGACCCAATCTACGATACAGTGTCCAACCTGCCGCTACCTGCAATCAACTGGGATACCCCAGAACTCAGTGATGTCAGTGCACTCACTAGGTCCGTCAAGGCCAGGACAAGAGGATGGATAAACAACAAGGTTGCCCAACTAAAACAACAAGGGGTCGCACTAACGTACACCGACCTTGCCAGCGAACATGTTAGTGAACCAAATGGTTCCAAAGGTAGAGAAGCCACTGCTGTAGCTGAGGAGACATCGCAAGCCCCACTCTCTCTGAAGTCCAAGAAAAGGAAGGACATTGGCCAACAACTCCGAAAGCCAAAGACTTATGTCCACAAGTCATCTGAGTTGGAACCTTCGAAGAAGAAAAGGAAAATAGCAGGAGGCATGGCAACGGTTATGATGTCCAAAGATTCACCCCTTGGGATTGCTAGCAAAAGATCCATCTTATTTGGATCTCCACCTATCGTCATCACACCCGTCACTCCACTTACCTCGATTCTAGCTTCAGTATCCTCCCCACCTGCGGTGGATATCTCTGTTCACTTCCCTCCTACTTCTTAAGGGATGCAGGTTATTCATATGGACTCACCATCTGCTGCCACCTCACCCTTGACCTCTCCTTCCATGTCTCCTTCCTTTCCTTCCGTTCCCACTGCCACAACGCCAACCTCAAGCCTTCCAGAGCCCTTGACAAAATACATGCAGAATGTGCCATCAGAGCTTTCAGGGATGCTAGCCAATCCAATAGTCCAGGCTGCAATAGCTCAAGCTATGGCCTCCACCCCAGCAGCATCCCCCTCTACCGAGTCACCAAGAATGAAAGAAACAATGCAAATATCGGACGAGCGGGAACGAAAAAAACTAGAAGCTGAAAAGGCGCCAGAGCCCGCAGAGTTTCAGGGTCCTGAGAATCCCCCATTTGAGCGTCAGCAGTTTGAAATGGTAGCTTATGAGGCTTCAAGCGGTGATAGTGAGGACAGCAGAGACCGTAATGCTGAGCTAATCCGGGAATCAAATGATCCCAAACTCAATGAAGAATGGGGATGGCAGTTCAAACAAATTAAGGACAAGGAAGCCGAGGATCGGCTCACACAGGAGGAGGAGACTGTTGCTACAGAGGCAGAAAAAGATAGATCTCAAACTGAGGAACATGGCCAGAATCCAGAGCATGATAAAGAAACCCTCTTCCCCGAGGACAAACAAATAGAAAGTCCAGAGAAATATTAGAATATCTCAAGCGAGGAAGAGGATGCAAGAAAGGAGGATTCTCCAAAAGGACAGTCGCACGCCGAGTCCTCGGCTAAACATGAGACGTCCAAGCAGGTTCTCACTGAAGAGAAGGAAGATATAGAAACCAGTAAAAGGGCCATCATCGTCCGAACTATTGGGTTAGAAAAGGAGGACAGTGGAACGATAGATGAGGGATCAGGAAAGAACTCCCAAACACCTGATTGGCTGCAAAGACAACTAAAGCCAAAGACTCCCACTTCAAAGGATCCCAAGGCGAGGCTGGAAGCCATCATGGCCAGGGCGCATATCAGCACCCGAAAGGAGAAGAAGCCAAAGGTTAGGTCAAAGATAACTATGGATGCCTCGGGATCAAGAGCAATACAGTTAGCAACGCCGGTGGTTGGGGAACAAGGCACAACCTACAACATCTCCACCATTGATTTGGGACTGGCCACGAGGGATCAAAAGGTCGAACACCTCCAAGAGTCGGTTACCACGGTTGTACACCTCATCCGGCAAGACAAAATCTCAAAAGACGAGTTAAAAGAGTAGGTTGCGGATCTAACAACTTACATCTAGCAGTGGTCGTCTCTGGATGAACAACCTACAACCTCGTCAGCCCCGCCTCAGCTGCTTTCCCATGAACAAATTAAGAAACTTGAGAGGAGATGGAACCTGGATAAAACCACAGAAAACTGGTTCCATCAAGTTTTGGATATAGGGAACACAGGTATCAACATAGCTGTTCGATCAACAAATCGATTTCTAGAGGTCCAAAAAACTCTTGAGGACACAAGAAAAATCTGTGAAAAGTTCCCAGGGAAGTACGACACAGCCTACCCAAAAATTGAGGCTATCCTCGCATTGCCAAGTGATGTATGGGAGAAGGATCTCGCCCTCAAGGATGATGACCACTGGCTGGTGGATACCTAGAAGAGGGACTACAACCATAGAAAAAGGAGGCTGGAGCAGGTCTTGGAGCGAATTGCTCCAGATATTGAATGGGCGAGGGAATCCAGGGAGGAGTGCACCCAATACCTTAAATTGATGACAGGGTATGAGGTTCCTGCCCCCGAGATCAATCCTAAGAACCTCAAACCCCACTTTTTGAAGACCATGGAGGATGGGATGTCTGCTGAGGTCACCACTGAATTCATGAGTTTTGCTCTTGAGCATTCGTACAATTAGAGGTCTGCAAGGAAAATAGCACCAAATATGAAGCAGACTGGGAGAAGCTCAACAACAACTCTCAAGAATGGAGTTATCAGATCTTAAAGTCTGATATCATGGAGGTAGAAAAGCTCCAAACCTTGATCCTGAGCTTCATGGAGTATGCAGCACTAAAGAAGCAGGAAGGCAATCCGGTCATCGAAGAACAATACCTTAAAGAGTAGCTACAACCAAGAGTAAACAGCTGAAAGATAAATCCGCTACAGTGTTGTCACTAGATGACGAGATTGGGAAGAGACAAAATGAGCTCTTAATTGTAATATTTGGGGGGTAGGTGAGACCCTAATGTAAGATGAATCTTGGCCATACATTTTGTTATTTGAATCTATAAATAGAGCTCTCCTCCTCTCATTTTAGAGAGTTGAGTTGTTGTAAAGACTTGCTGCAGAAATTATAAATAGCAAATACAGTCAATTTTGGTGTATTTTCTGAGTTTCTCAATAAGTTTCATGATTCTTCTCCCTTTTAGTTATAGATTGTTTTAAGTTACTTTGCTGTTCTAGCATCTTCGCTTTGAGTTAGATAGATTTGATATGATATTTCTGATCTTGGAAATAATTGCTATGTGTATGCTTTCCTTGTCCATACTTTTGGTCATTTGCTGAGGGTAGATGACCGTGTAAAGTTAGTCTAGAGTCCTATTCCATTGCTGCTCATTGAATTTCATCTTCATCCATGATTCCATAGTGAATGAACAATGAATATTTGCAGTCCCTAGAAGATAGCACAAATTTCATGATATTGTGAGAATTTTGGTTAAGTGAAATCCCGTTTAAGGAAACTGTCCACGGCAAGAATCTCCATGATCACTGTTCATCGGTAGTTGCAGGTTTAGGAAACATCTTTCTTCTTCGCCCCTTTCCCCTTTTTCCTTTCTTTCAGAAACTGTTCGTATCAAGGTTCGTTGTGCATTGTAAAAGCCAAACTAGACGAAATACTAGAGTCCAAGACTGCTGCTTGAACCTACAGCAAAGCATGTAATTCCAGATCTATAGGACTCTGTTGGTTGACGCAATTTCCCTACAGCTTTAATTACGTAATCCCACCTTGTGATTCCAGCAAATCACATAAACAACTGAAATATTCCAAGCACTTTCAAGACCTGACATCCGAGAGACCTTGGGATAGTGTTCTGCAATTTGATTGTGGAAGATTGTCTTTCAAGAGAGGTAACGCACCTATGCATTACCTGTGTTGTAAAGTGCATAAAAAACACCATCAACAATTTCCAGTCAAGAAGAAGAATTTGTAGCAGTTGCAACATAACTAGGTATTTTTCTGTTTGAAAGTCCTAGAAAAATTTAGCTCCCTTATTTAGTGAAATCGGGCACTACAAGAAAGAGATAAAGTGATTTTGAGAAGAAAATAGTTGTGGAGGGAATAAATTTTATTTATAAATATGTATTTTTTTCCTAGTTCTCCCTCTACAAGTTGTAATGTCATGCCTAGAACACAACCATGTCCTTAAAGAAAGGTTTTCACTAGTGAAAGATGTGACCCTTTGGATTTCAGTCAAATCCAAGGTTACCCACATTATATCCCAAGAATAATTAATGAATGTTTTCCTAAATTTAGAGGAGTTTTTGAAGAGTCGGCATCAAGGCATGTACAGGGTTTTCTTGATTTCATGGAAGACTATCAAATAATAGAAGAGGATGCTATCATGAAGGTTTTTGTAAGAAATTTAGAAGGTATTGTTGAGTGTTGGTTTTCTATTTTTCCAATGTATTCCATATGTTCATGGCAAGAGCTTGAGATATTGTTCATGGATCAGTTTGGTGAAGTAAATAATGAGTTCTCAGCTAACAAAAGAAATCTACATACCCAAGAAGAATTTGAACAAAAAATTAAAAACAAGGTTGGGTCCATATCATATATTGATGTATTGTGTGATATAGAAAGATTTGAACATGAACCCTTCTATGAATATCATGATAGATTCATGAAATTTATGCTTGTTATACAAGAATCAGAAACACTTGATGAATCATGGGTAAAAGTACAAACCTATGTCACACTTTATAAAGGAATCAGCCACCATGAAAAAAAGTTCTCAACTTCAACCACATAAAAGTGGTATTTATGTTTTGAATTTTGAAATGATGTAAACTAATAAAATGTAGAAATTTTGTTGAAGTTTATTCCTGCAATTTTTCAATTTTTTGTAAAAAAAAAAATCATTTTTTTTTTTTTCAATTTAAAAATAGATTTCACAATGTTGAAAATTTCAAGAAAAAGTGACGTTTAGTTGACGTCAAGAAACAAATAGAAGGAAATTTCATTTTCTCTTGATTTTTTTTTCCAAATAGTTGACTTCAATATCTAGGGCATGGAAAAAAAAATTGAAATTTTGATGTAGATTTTTCTCATAATAACATTTTAAAGTAAAACTAACTTGAATTTGATAGTTTTTAGTTGACGTCAACTATTATTTTATTTTTTTCATAAATTCAAAAAACAAAATATACCCTTTTGAAGAGGATTCTCTCCTCTAGGGTATCATATGTTTTCCAAATTTTTTTATGATGATTTGCTATTTTTTTTTTTAATTTCAACTGAGTCTCTTTTTGACTTTAAACAACCTACTTGCAATATTTTTAAATATTTATATACTAAAACTAATCAAAATATAAATATATATGTTTGGATTCAGCACTATGAGCTCTACAAAAGGGTATTTTTATTTTTTTAAGGATAATTTTGATTGAACAAATATTCACCAGAAGTTGGAATTTTCTGAAACTTTGAAAAAATGGTGACTTTGCTACCAAGTCCCCTGCCATCTAGACATATTTGGGTGAAGGGGAAAAATAAAAAAATAAATTCAAAAAATTAGAAAGTCTACCGGCTATGTTTCAATAGAAATTGGATGAAAACGGAAAAAATCAAAAATCAAAAATCAAAAAAATCTGAATTTCAGTCAGATATGATATGGCTGAACATTATTCTGCTGAATATGTTTAGGCCAGAAACTTTTCGGCCGAATAGGATTCAGCTGAATCCTATTCGGCCGAAAAGTTTCTAGCCTAAACATAGCTAAATCCTATTCGGCTGAAAAGTTTCTGGCCTAAACATATTCAGCAGAATAATGTTCAGCCATATCATATATGACCGAAATTCAAATTTTTTTGATTTTTGATTTTTGATTTTTTCTATTTTCATCCAATTTCTATTGAAACATAGCTGGTCGACTTTCTAATTTTTATTTTTTATTTTTTTATTTTTCCCCTTTTCATCCAATTTTTATTGAAATAACTATTTAAGTCAACTTTTATTAGTCTATTTTTTAAGTTTTTTCCATTTTTCCTCCACTTTTAAATGAAGTAATTATTTCCTTCTTTTTTTTAAATCAACTTTTATTATTTACTTTCACTCTTAAATCATTCAACATATAATACTGAAGAATAATTTTCTAACCATTTGTCATAGGCTATCTAGTTGAATACTTAAATTTCAGGACAATCAAGCATCCAAAGCAAAGGATTTGGTAATTTTCTTTAATTTATTTTTTGTTTTCATGCTTATATATTCATTGCTAGACTATTTTTTGTTTTCATGCTTATATTTTCATTGTGTTTTAATCTAAATATTTTGATCTAACGCTTGGACTAACAAGTGGTGTAGTTGTCGACTGTCAAAGACTAATATTGAAAAACTACTAATTTGTGGTTTTGCAGGATGTTTGGCCAAGACTTTTTTATTTTTCCACTAATTTAGGCGCTAAAGTTAGATTAGAGGGTAAATGAACATTTTTTCTATTCTTGGAAGGGTGTAATAGATGTATGCTCACCCCTCACACCTAGTGTGATCTTGGGGATCAAAAATATTTACATCTCTTCATTATGTTTAGATCAATGTTTTAGGTAAACATAAGGCCACTAGCTTGTGTGTATGCACTCCCCTCGCGCTTCGTACAATCTTAGGGATCAAAAACACCTAGTGTGCCTTTCCTTTTAGGGGACCTACCTAGGGATTTCATCACCCTAGGGGACAATTCCAACCATGCATACTAGCAGGGTATATAAAGGGGGGAGAACTAAATTTGTACCCCAATCTAGTTGCGTCATAATTGGAGGAGCTTTAATTGTCTAGGGTGATTCTAGGCTAGGAGTGAAGGGTTGGTCTGAGCTCTTAGTACCTTGTTGAAGCTCATGATCCATGCTTGTGATGGACTAGTGTTCACGGTATGGGCCTCACATACCTTGCATATATTGAGGACTCCTTAGAAAAACATTGTAAACCTTGAAATCCATTGAACATAGGTTAGTGTGGTGCAAGGGATGCGGATCATATGTTGAAGTTACTCACCATGTACTCCCATAGGTTGAGATATAAATCCTTGTGGTGAACTTCGATAGTTCCGAAGGAGAGAAAGAAGGTGAGCCTGTGGCATCCGTTGACGACCCTATGCCATTGGATCTCTAGCTATCTTCCTTTGTGAGAAAGGGTGCCCCAAAGAACCACCTAAGTATCAAGGAGTATTAACCCAAGCTTGCTTGGGTGGTGAGCCCACATTAATCTATAAACCTACTTGAGATTAGGACTTGTAATCCAGTGCTTGAAGTGTCTTTTTGTGCAAAACCTGTGAAGATGAATCAACCAAATAGTTGAGGATTTGGCTATACCCTTTGAAAATATCAAAAAAAATTAAAATTTTTGACCCCTAGGATGCTCCTTGGTTTAGTTTGACATAATTTGTAACTCTATTGTCTCCTAATCACCAATTTCCCCATCTTCACACCTAAAAAACCTATTCCTCACCTTCCCCCACCATCCAAATTTTCCATTATTATCACCTTATAATCACCTATTATCTTCACACCTTGGCTTGATATCATTCCCTCTCCCCCACATCATTAGTTTCTTCATCATTATCACCCAGAATCAACTTTAAGATCTATCCCAAAAACCAACATTTATCATGTCACCACTTTGCAAACCAAAACAAAAATCACTAGGAAAAAATCTAGATCCCTCATCACCCTTCCTAATCTTAGGTTAGTTTAAGAAATTTCCTATCTTAAGTTTCATTTTTGATAATTTAGCTTAAGGAGTGGCTACCTTTTTGCTAAATTTTTCAAAATCATCTTTCATCTACCCCTACTTAGGAACTTGCCTATCCTGAGTAAAAAATCCTTAATCATCCATCCTAAGGATCTAGATCACACCTTTTGATCATAAGCCTTGGATTTTTACCATCAATTGAGCCAATCATCCCATAAATCCCAACAAAACATCCTTAATCACATCATCAAAAAATCAATCCTATGGTCATCCTAATCCACAATCTAGTCCAAGGTCCGTATCTTTAATCTCTTAAAGAATTATCTCCTTGCATGCCAATCATCTCGTGGGACATCTACTTAATACCAATATCCCCTTTTCTACTTGTGAGTAGCCCTTACACACAAGCCTTTCTTTATTTCTAGCAACTTCTCTATTCTCTTTCAACTTTTTTTTGAATACCCATTTTGATCCAATAATTCATTTATTTTTCGGTCTAGGGACCAATTCACAAGTTTTATTCTTCTCAATCTACATAATTTCTTCTTTCATAGCTTCCATACAATGCTCATCTTTACATGCTTCACTTATAGTCATCGGTTCAATCTCAAAAAGTATACACATATTTATCTCACCAGCAATAGCTCTACTTCTTGTCAATACTCCTTTTGTCTTGTCTTCGATGATCTGACTTTTTGAATGATTTTTCTACACATATTTAGGTTTCTTTGGGGACACCACTGGAGATTTTTCTCCTTCTTCATCATTATACTTCTCTTGCTCATCCTTCTCCTATTCTTCCACAACTTCTTCAATCCTTATGAAATCAGATTCATCAGATACATATCCATCAACTTCAATAGAATTCTTAATTTTTTCATCAACCTTTACATTTATGCTTTCTACAATTTTTCTTATTCTTTTATTGAAACATATGTAGGCTTTGCTTCTAATAGAATATCCAAAAAAAATACCTTCATCACTTATAGCATCAAACTTCCCTAAATTTTCTTCATCCTGTCTGATATAACATTTTCTTCCAAATACCTTGAAATACTTAACAATAGAAATTCTTCCACACCATAGATCATAGGGGGTCTTTGTACTATTGACTCTTACTTGAACTCGATTGAATACATTAAAAATAGTGTGAATACCTTCTCTTCAGTAAACTTCTAATAGACTATCCTCAGTAATCATTCATCTAGCAGCTTCTTGAAATGTTTTGTTCTTTCTTTCAACAATGAGTTCTCGGAGTAGATAACTATCTTTTTATTTCGTGAACTTAACAAAACATATTAAACTCATGGGAGGTAAATTCACCATCTATTTCAAACCTTAAGCATTTTATTCTCAACCATAGCCTTGAATGTTTTGAATTTTTCTAATGCATCTGATTTCTCTCTAAGAAATGTAACCCATGTGTACCTAGAGTAATCATCAATCAAAATCATAAAGTACCTTTCACCTTGTAGACTTCTCACTCTTGTAGGACCACATAGATCTATATGAATTAAATCCAGTAGTCCGATAGTAGATTGTTCCTTTGATCTGAAGTTGTTTCTTGCTTGCTTTCCAGATTGATAATTCCTGCAAATAGAATTAACATGCTTTGTAATCCTTGGTAGATCTCTCATGACTTGTACTGCACTAATCCTCACCCAGTTATCAAAATTCATATAACACATTCTCTGATGCCATAAATAATTTTCATTAATTTGAGTCATAAAGTAACATCCATTAGCACCCTTAATTTGATATATATTTCCCTCGGAATTATTTCCTACAACAATCATTGTTCTAGATCCTTTCCTAATTTCACATCTCTCATCCTTAAATACAAGATTATATCCTTTACTACACATTTTTCCAACACTAAACGGATTGTGCCTTAAGCACTTAACATAGTAGACATCATTAGTATTATGCTTGTCATCAAACCTTACTAAACCTATCCCACAAATCTTAGCACCAGTATCATCTCCAAACATAACTAAGCCTCCATCATGTTTTTCAAGTTTAACAGACTTACTCTTATCACCAGTCATGTGATGTGAACAACCATTATCAATGGCCCAATAGTTATTTTCCTATTTAGCATGTAGGGAATAGATTACAGTACCTTCACCTTTCTCTTTCTTGAGAGGGCATTCCTTCACTTGTTTTTAGAATTAGCAAAAGTAGGTTAATCTTTTATAGCCAAGAAAAGCATTCATTATCATCAGGATCTCCATAATCAGACTCTTCATCAGAAAGACTAGAATCCTCATTCACATAATATGCTTTGTTGATCTTCTTACCTTTGTTTTATTTCTTAAATCTCTATTTATTCTTATTAGCTCTTTCCAAACATCTCAAAGCATAATGACCTATTCCTCCACAACTAAAGCATTTAAAGGGTAACTTACCTTCATACTTACCAGAGCCTTTCTTCATCCTTCTCACAAAGTTAGATTCTACTTCATCAATATTTTCTTCATCCAGATCATCAACTCTTGTAGCCTTAAAAGTAGTTTCCGATTTGGATCCATTTCTCAAATTCGGGTTTCTCAACTCATAAGATGTCAGAGTTCGCAATAATTGATCTTTAGTGTAGGTATTGTAGTCTATATGTTCTACAATAGTAAATACTTTTTCATTGTATGCATCAGGGAGAGTTATAAGAATCTTATTTTAATCTTGGATTCATCTATTGTAGCACTAAGTCCTCATGTTCCACCTACCACTTCATCTACTTTTTGTACATAGGATTTAATGTTCTCATCTTCAGACATATGCAGGAGCTCAAACTATGTCTCCAAATTCTGCAACTTTGCTTCTTTGACCCTTTCATCTCCTTCATGCACCTTTTATAAAGCATCCCAAACTTCTTTAGCAGTCTTCTGATTTTGAACTTTAATCAACTCGAAATGTGCAAGACTATTCTTCAAAATTAACTTTGCCTTACTATTCACTTCATGTGCCTTGATTTCATTAGCTACACTTAGACCATTAGCAAGAGGAGTGTAAGCAATCTTGTAAGCTATCTCAACATCATATCCAAAATACTCCAGATATTCTTCCATCAATATTTTCTAGATAGCATAATTAGTTCCATCAAACTTTAGTCACATTTGGACAAGTGGCACAATGCCATTGAACTATCTTTTATCCCACATTGCTTATTTTCACTCATTCTTCCAAGATTGAAATCTATAAATCAGAGACTCTTCTCCTCAATCTTCATCCACAACTCATATGCAAAGTTACTCTCTCCACATTGAGAGCTAATTTTGCCAATTTCATCCAATCATCCACTATATTTGAGATTTTGCAACAAGGTTATGCTCAAATCTCTTTGGAGATTTGACCATTTCTCTCATTTAATCAAACATTGCAATTAGGAATTGGGAAAGCGCCAATTGCAACATACCATTGGCACCAATTCCCCCATGGAATCAACATGCTATTTGCTTAATTAGGATTTAAATGTTATAATTTCATTGTGTTCTTCATTTCCTAACTTAAGTTTTAGATAGATGGATTTTATGGGTAATCCCTCATTGTTACATGCATATTTGAACTAACACTAACAATGTTTGACTTCTTTGTGCATTTGCAGGTTTAGGGGTTCACATTTTGGCGCTAGAAGGAGGGCTTGAAGCTTTTTGACATGTTTTTTCTCAAATTTCCGTAGTTTTTCTCACGTTTTTCTTCATACACAGGAAACTGCACTACGTACCAGACATGCAGCACTGTATTGCACCGCGGCCTCATACATGGCGCTATATTGCACCGCACCTCCTGAAGCCTGTGGCACCATATAGCACCACAACTGCTTCTCGCGCATCAAATTTGAACCCATCAAAAATTTTGCGCATCCAAGCAATATCCTTCTGCTAGGGCAGCAGTGGGGCATCTGAAAATCGATAAAATTTTGAACTTTGATTACAACAGTTATTCTTTGAACCAATGCAATGGGTACATTGCTTCAAAGAGGGGCAAAATGTAGACATGGAAAATGTACAAAGTTCGTCTTGGCACACCTGATCCCGATTACTAACAACATTTCCTCTCAGATCGAATCCTCAACATTTCATCACCCTTTCTATCCTTTAATTCAATAAATCACTGTTTATTGGATTAAGTCTATCACCTCCTTTGATTAAATTTATTAGTTTAATTTAATTAACCCTACATTGTTGTTTAATTAAATAAATCATTTTATTTGATTAAAATCTCTAAATTCTTCTCATTAAATTAAATAAATTAAACCATCAAAAATTTTGCCAATCCAAGCAATGCGACCACCACTTTGAACCCGCTTCTTTTGCCCATATCCTCACAACAAATTGCAACTATTCCTGTCACCACAGTTAATGCATGTATTGGTCCTCAAGTCTCTCAAAGCATGTGTCCTCAAGGACCAATCATCTCAAATACCCCCCCGATAACCCAAATCACAAGCACCACCACAATCCCTCCACCCGCCACGATAATTGACATGATTCTTGCTCGACCACCAATCCCACCAAAAGCCAACACAAAAAATTCATTCACCACTCTAATCCAAACCTTCCAAAAGACAAACCAACAAAGAGTACTCCAGCAAAAGTAGCAAGCACAAGCTCAAGCCCAAGCGCAAGCTCAAGCCCAAGCTCAAGCCCAACAACAGGCACAAGCTCAATACCAAGCACAATTACAAGCAATCCACCTACAAGCCTACCAACAAGCCCTACAAGACTTTCAGGCACAGCACCAAGCTAAACAACAAGCTTTATTGGCACAACAGCAGCTCGACCAACAACAAGCATTGTTGGCGCAACAGCAGCTAAACCAACAACAAGTGTTACTAGCTCAACAGCAGGCTTCATGGGAACAATAGCAGATGGACCAACAACAAGCGCTATTGGAACAACAACACTAAGATCAACAACAGGCGTTGTTGGCACAAATGCAGGCTTACCAACAAGCCTTAAACGCACAACCGAGCTCACAGCAAACACCAACCAGTACTCTCCCCACCCATCAAACACCTCCAAAACCTCACCACTCATTCATCCCACCCCCAGACCCAAGCAAGGATGTTGCAACACAAATCAAACTGCTTTCACAGCAGGTGTTGGACTTGCAAGCAGGAAAAACTACAAGGACACCAGGCAACTTGTGCCCTTATCCATTCAATAGAAGTCTCACCATGGTACTATTCCCAAAGGGATTTGAGATCCCCAAATTTGATAAATACAATGGAACGGGCAACCCTGAAAACCATCTCAAGGAATTTTAGGTGCACTGCATGGAAGTCGCATATGATGACACGTATCTAATGAAGCTCTTCCCCCGAAGCCTGACTGGTCTAGCTATGGAATGGTTTTCTCACCTACCCACGGGCATTAAAACATTCGAGGAAATAGTGGAGGTTTTTCTTAAAAATTATGCTTTTTATATGGGTGTGGATGTCAGTTTAGAAGAACTATCTGCACTCAAACAAGAAAAAGGAGAGTTATTTACATCCTTCTTGCAAAGATGGCGATCCAAGGCCAATCAGAGCAAGTGGACTATGCCAGAAGAACAACAAGTTTGCACCATTATAGCCAACCTTGATAAAAACTTGGCGTTTTACTTGAAAATGCAATGCATCACATCATACGATCAACTCATTCCAAAGGTGCTCAACATTGAAAGATCCCTTACAGTGCGAGAAGGCGCACCAACATTCACTCCACCGCAGGATAACCGCCCGTCTAACAACTACAATGATAAACCTTGAACATGGTCGAGGAACAAAAATATCACGAACGATGACGTGGTCGACGCTAAGGTAGTCATCAGTGCTCCTAAGCAAAATACCCAAAATCATCATCAACCACAAAATCATAATCACAACAATGTGTAGACTAATGCGGTAGTAGCACAATCACAACCACCTTCCACCAGTCAAGTCAACAATGTGGGTAATCAAGGAGGACCACCTCCCCGCAACAAGTTTCCCCCCAAGAGGAAGTTCACAGCCCTTGGCGAATCGATTAAGTCTATCATGAAGAAATTGGTCAAAGAGAACCTAATCAAGATCTCTAACTCCAAACAATACATGGAGCCCATGACCAAACCACCATGGTACAATGAGAATCTCCTGTGTGACTTTCACAAAGTCAAAGGACAGACCACCGCCAACTACATGAGACTCAAAAATATCATCCAAGACCTCATCAAGGATAAGGTCATCAACATCAACCAGCCAGCCGGAAACCAAGACCTGAAAATCTACATGAATCCGATGCCGAATCATAACCAAGGAAAGAATCAGGGAAATAACCAAGGGAATAATAAGGGTAAACAAAAGTATGCTAGTGCTAATCTAGTATACAAGGAGATAGTCGGATGTGTCGACGAGTTGGTCACCATCATAAATATCAAGGGAGCCAACAATGAGTGGAGTCACCACACGAGGTGGAAAGGTTACCATTGTTGGGGCACCTGGTAAGACCCCCATTACCAACACAAAGGCTGTCCCCTATGATTACAATGTAATTGACCAGCTGAAAAGAACACCCGCGCAAATCTCCATCATGGAATTACTAAAAATCTTTGCCACCCATAGATAGATCCTGGATGAAGCACTAGATGTGTCTACCGTTGTTGCCACCCTTGATACAGAGCAATTTCAGGCTATGGTGGGTAACATTGTTACCCCAAATCTCATCACATTTTCAGACCAAGATTTTCCCCCACAGCCATCTCATAACCGCACACTCCACCTCCAAGTCCTAATCCATAAAAAGAAAGTCAAATGAGTCCTGGTTGATGGTGGTGCAGGTCTTAATATTTGTTCACTGAAACTCATAAAAAAATTAGGATTCACCGAGGATTCCATCAATAAGAACAAAAGCATCATGATAAGAGCAGATGATGACCAGGAAAGAGTGTCTTAGGGCACTATCAAGATCCCCATCCAAGTGGGGCTAGCAACCATGGAAACAACTTGTTAAGTTCTTGACCTTGATCTACCATACAACATCCTCCTGGGACACCCATGGATACATGGAATGAAGGCAGTGGCCTCAACCTATCACCAATGCATTAAGTTCTCATATCAAAACAAGGAGGTTACTATACATGGGCATCCCAAACCTTTCGCCTATTGCAAAAACTTGGAAGCCAAGTTTTACAAGATCCCTCAAGTACCTAAAAATGATGAAGGACCATCCACTTCATACATAGACCCAGCTAATCTTGCCTCCACTCTGTGATAGAGACACCCGCCATCCCCGACATATCCGAGATCAAAAGCATGATACAGGACAATGGATGCGGTGATTATAGAATGAAGAGAAATTCTTTTGTTGTAGGAGAGTTACCACAATCTCTTAGGTCACATGGGAAACCATAATTGATTCAAACACCTGACCGCACTAGAATAGAACCCTCTGGATTTCACAGTTGGGGGGATCTCAGTCGGGAGAATGTGGACAAGGATGACATCACAAACACCCTATACCAAGATGAAATACCCACTCCCACCCTACCCATGGAGGAAACAAATAGAGGGTTACAAATGATGTTCGGCATGGGCTATAATAGGAATGAAAGCCTAGGAAGAAACAGTGATGGACGGTTGGAGCCCATCATTGTAGAAAGAAGAATGCGGAACCTTGGCCTCAGCTATACCCCTCTGAGTATAACCATGCATGGCAGAAGTGTTCCTAATAGGGCAGTCAGGTCCTCTCCTCGGGTCTCGGCAACTAACCTTAGATTACCCGTGTCCACAGGCCTACCTCTCGATAACTTCACATTTGACATAATTGAGGTTTGTAGTAGCAGTGATGATGATGACACCATAGGTGGCTTACCTAGGCTCTTTGAAGATTCCACCCTACTGATGATTAGTGCCTCACCCGCTGAGCCAATCCAATGAACCCACCAAATCCACTTAGTGTACCCCCAACTCATTGATCACGACCAACGGGGACCGCCAATTCTAGACTCGTTCAAAAATGATGAGGCTCTCTCAGAATTCATGGGACTAAGGGATACAATCCAGTGCGGAGATCATAAGGCAGGATTCAACATCACACTGGACACACAAGCATACTATGGGGAGACGATTGAGTCCTTCAGTCACAAAAGAAAAAGATTGAGAATAAGCTCGAAGTTATCGAGTGAAAACCACACTCTGGCACTCTCTAACCATAAAATAGTAAAAATAAAGGACGCATCCGATGGTGAAAACCTTCTCGAGGTGCCAGAGGATGAAGGATTCAATCTCCCCCCTACTGCTCTACACTAGGAGAAGTCAACAATATTGGCAGAACAGTGCAACCCTATCAACCTGGGAATAGAAACAGAGCAACAAATCACATTCTATGCCCAAGCACTTCAAACAGAGGAACAAGAACTATTGGCAACATTCCTAAAGGAGAGAAAGGTAAATTTTGTGTGGACCTATGCAGACATGCTAGGCTTGGACCCTGAAGTGGTAGTGCATCATTTGGCCGTTTACCCCGGAGCAAAACCAGTCAAACAAAAGCTAAGGAAGATGCACCCACAAATAGCCTTGCTTGTAAAGATTGAGCTGTAGAAACTTTTGGATGTTGGCTTCATACGCCCGATCGACTATCCAGAATGGGTATCAAATCTTGTACCAGTCTCAAAACCAAAAGGCGGCATCCGCATTTGCACTAACTTCAGAGACCTAAACAAAGCATGTCACAAGGATGACTTTCCACTACCCAACATTGACATGATAGTGGATATTACGGCCAGACATGAGATGCTTTCCCTAATGAATGGCTTCTCGGGGTACAATCAGATAATAATCACAAAAGAAGACCAACACAAGACAACATTCACATGTCCTTGGGGCACCTACTGCTGGAATGTAATGCCATTTGGGTTGAAAAATGCAGGAGCTACATACCAAAGAGCCATGACATTAATCTTCCATGACATGATCCATAAAATAGTCGAAGATTATGTAGACGACATACTAGCTAAATCAAAGAAGAGACAAGAACATATAGCAACTCTAAGTGCTATCCTGGACAGGCTCGAACAATATAAGGTTAGACTCAACCCGAAGAAGTGTGTCTTTGGGGTACAATCAGGAAAGCTGCTAGGATACATAGTTTCAATGAGAGGAATAAAGGTGGACCCTGCAAAGGTAAAAGCAATCCTTGAAATGGAAGCACCAAGAACGTTAAAACAACTAAAAGGATTGCAAGGTAGACTCCAGTCCATTCGGAGATTCATAGCACAATTGGTAGATAAATAGATTGCCTATTCACACCTACTTCACAAGGGAGTAGCTTTCAGATGGGATGACAAATGCGAGCAAGCATTCAGCAAAATAAAAGAATATCTACTTACACCACCTGTGTTGATGCCACCAATTGTGGGGAAATCATTAATCCTATATATTTCTGCAACAATAGCCACCCTGGGGGCCCTTTTAGCCCAACATGATGAAAAGGGAATCGAGCGGGCTATCTACTACATCAGTAGAACAATGGTGGGACATGAGCTCAATTACACGTCAATACAAAAAGCTTGCCTAGCATTGGTATTTGCAGCTCAAAAATTTAGACACTACATGCTAGCACACCAAATCAAGTTGATTGCCAAAATAGACCCTCTAAAATACCTATTGTCAAAAGCAGCGCTTACAGGTAGAATGGCTAAGTGGGTAATGATATTATCTGAACATGATATTGAGTATGTAGAATGGAAAGCCATAAAAGGACAAGTCATTGCAGATCAGCTGGCAGAAACTCCCCTCTACACAGATAACCCACTCATATCAGAATTCCCAGATGAGTCCCTTTTTAACCTTGGTGCAGTAGACCACTGGAAGTTATACTTTGATGGCTCTCACACACAACATGGATCAGGAGTTGGTGTGTTCTTCATCATGCCGCAAGGAGACTGCATACCTAGATCATACAAGCTAGCATTCCCTTGTACTAACAATATTACAGAATATGAGGCTTTGACCATAGGTCTCAAGATTGTAACACAGTGGCGAATCATGGCACTAAAAGTCTATGGGGACTCGCAACTTATCATCAACCAAGTCAACGGTGAATACCAAATGAAGGATGATAAGCTCGCACTATACAAGAAGGTGGTAGAAAGCCTCAAGGAATCTTTCATTGACATTACCTTTGAGCAGATACCAAGGACAAACAACAGAGCGGCCGATGCAATGGCAATAATTGGATCCTTACTAGACATCCCTCGCAACGTCTCAAAACATGAATTCCTCATAGAGCAGCTTCTCATACCCACATTCAAGGCACCAGAGTCAGAATACGCGTGTGAACTCGTTGGTCCTGGTGATCTTTGGTATCATGATATATACACCTACCTAAAGTTAGGAATCCTCCCCACTGACATCACTCCGAACCTCAAATGCACTTTTGTCAAAAGGACTTCACGATTCGTCATCCTAGGAGAAACCCTCTTCCGTAGAAGTACCGACGGAACCTTGCTACGTTGTTTAAAACCCGAGGAAGCCCTGATTGCTCTAACTAAGGTACACAATGGCACGTGTGGGTCACACTCAAGTGGTATGACCTTGGCTAAAAAGTTGTTGAGAACAGGGTACTACTGGCCGACGATGGAAAAAGAGGCACACAACTTTGTCAGAAAATGCCTATAATGTCAACAACATGGAGATCTTATTCATGCACCAGCTCAAGAACTACATCCCATTGTTACATCTTGGCCCTTTTCACAATGGGGGCTCGATCTCATTGGTAAAATATCACCCACCTCATCCAATGGCCATAAGTTCATTATCACCACCACCGAATATTTCACAAAGTGGGTCAAAGCAATTCCCATGACCTACATCACGGAAAAACAAATATCCAAGTTCATCCTGAATACCTCATTTGTAGATACGGTGTTCCCCAATCCATTATCTTTGATAATGGGACGCCCTTCAAAAATCAGGATGTCCGTGATTTGTGTGAAAAATTCAAAATCCAACACCGTTTTTCCACTCCATACTATCCACAAGGCAATGGCCAAACAAAAGCTACAAATAAAACCATTTTGAAAATCCTCAAGAAAACAGTCAATGACTCTGGTCGTGACTAGCATCTGCAGCTAAATCTCGCCTTATGGGCCTACCACACTAGCATCCGTACACCAACAGGCGCCACCCCATTCTCTCTGGTCTACGGATCAGAAGCCATCCTCCCTATTGAGATCGAGCTCCCATCACTAAGGATATCACTACAAAACCTCATCACAGATGAGGAATATAGGGTCACAAGACTCAATGAGCTGGAATTACTAGATGAAAGGTGCATGGATGCCCTTAATCATCTACAAGTGTACCAGAATCGCCTAAAAAGGAGCTACAACAAGAAGATCAGACAATGCACTTTCCAAGTTGGTGACCTCGTGCTGAAAGAAAACCAAAAGAACATGCCAAATCCGGATACAAAGGGAAATTTTGAGCCCAACTAGCTGGGACCCTTTATCATCACTGCAAGCTACAAATCGGGGGCATATCAGTTGTCGAGAACAGGGTACTACTGGCCGATGATGGAAAAAGAGGCACACAACTTTGTCAAAAAATGCCTATAATTTCAACAACATGGAGATCTTATTCATGCACCAACTCAAGAACTACATCCCATTGTTACACCTTGGCCCTTTTCACAATGGGGGCTCGATCTCATTGGTAAAATATCACCCACCTCATCCAATGGCCATAAGTTCATTATCACCGCCATCGAATATTTCACAAAGTGGGTCGAAGCAATTCCCATGACCTACATCACCGGAAAACAAATATCCAAGTTCATCCTGAATTACCTCATTTGCCGATATGGTGTTCCCCAATCCATTATCTCTGATAATGGAATGCCCTTTAAAAATCAGGATGTCTGTGATTTGTGTGAAAAATTCAAAATCCAACACTGTTTTTCCACTCCATATTATCCACAAGGCAATGGCCAAGCAGAAGCTACAAATAAAACCATTTTGAAAATCCTCAAGAAAACAGTCAATGACTCTGGTCGTGACTGGCATCTACAGCTAAATCCTACCTTATGGGCCTACCGCACTAGCATCTGTATGCCAATAGGCACCACCCCATTCTCTTTGGTCTACGGATCAAAAGCCATCCTCCCCATTGAGATCGAGCTCCCATCGCTGAGGATATCACTGTAAAACCTCATCATAGATGAGGAATATAGGGTCACAAGACTCAATGAGCTGAAATTACTAGATGAAAGGTGCATGGATGCCCTTAACCATCTACAAGTGTACCAGAATCACCTAAAAAGGAGCTACAATAAGAAGATCAGACAACACACTTTCCAAGTTGGTGACCTTGTGCTAAAAGAAAACCAAAAGAACATGCCAAATCCGGATACAAAGGGAAAGTTTGAGCCCAACTAGCTGGGACCCTTTATCATCACTGCAAGCTACAAATCAGGGGCATATCAGTTATCGACACCAAAAGGTGAGCCCCTGCAAGAGCCCATGAACAGTTCACATCTCAAAAAGTTTTATGCCTAAATCTTGCAAGGTATAGAGCTAGAAAATACAAAAACAATCATAAAAAGTCCTGAAAAAATGGTCACCTTGATGAAAACCTGGCAAACAGGTGTCTTGGCGACAACAAAAAAATCAAAAAATACAAAAAATACAAGAAAAAAATCAAAAAAGGATTGAAAATAGTTAAAAGAAAAATTTCGTCCTCTAGTGAAAACCACTTCGGTGGCGCTTTGGGCAAGTACCTTGGTGAAAACCTGGCAAATAGGTGCCAAGTGTAAATAAAGCACCTTCCCCATCTACCAGGATCTGCACAACTCATTCCATCACTCATTCATCCACTCATCCAATCATCTGCTCACATCCATACCATAGCCTGCATTGGTGTCTACACCATGGAACTACTTGCCATTGCTAAGGTCAGTCTGTCCTACCTTTATCAAATTATTCTGTTGCACCACACTGGGGGCATGTTCTCACAACATCAGATTGGATCTCGACATCATCAAAAAATCCAAAAACATTCAAAAAATCATCAGAAAATCCAAAAACATTCAAAATCTCATCAGAAAAATCATCAAAAGCATGTCAAAACATTCAGAAAATCTTCAAAAATTCATCTTATCATCAAACCAGTCTTTCACCTTGTCGAACTACGTCACCTCTGAGCTTGAATGTAGGCAAGGTTGATCTTTGATCATCCCCCGAGACAATAGAGTCAATCCTTAGGCATCCATCGCATTGGCAATCCGTTTGCCCATCTAGTCTGCATCTCAAGTCAGTCTTTTAAGCAATAAAAAGGGGGGCAATCTGTTTGCCCATCCATCTCTTCATTAAGTCAAATTTTTCATCTGTCGAACTACGTGGTCTCTACGTATATAACATAGGCAGGGCTAATCTATGGATCAACTCCCGAGACCCCTAGGATAGGTCTTTAAGTTAGTTTGCTTGTCGCAAATCTTGAAAATACTTTAAACATTTGTAAAACATCTCAAAATTCCAAAAAATAGCCTCAAAATATCTGAAAATCCAAAATGGTGCATCCATTTCATTTTTTCTTTCACCCATGATCGTCTCACTCATAATAAAATCAATCATCACCTTCACCCTTTTGTGAGTCAGTCAGAAGCAAGTATAGCAGGTTCCAAAGTGAGCACCTAATCGTCGGAGTCTTGAAAGTCTAAGTCAGTAAGCAAGCAAGTTGGTCAACTCGAAGTATCAATAGCTTATCACCCAATCAGTCCCACCAAAACCGTGATCACTACATGTCCTAGGATGAAGGTTTCCTGCGATGGACATAAGCATTAGGTAACCCTCATAGTAGTTAGTCTTGGCTAGCAGTATGAAGAACATTAGCCTGTTTGTTTACTCTTTTTTGTCTTTGTTGACTTATCTTAGTTTGCGCTCATTCCAAGGACCTCTCGATGATGCCTAAACAAAACAGGTTTAGAGAGAAAGGAATGGGGCAATGATCATTATTCTTTTTATCTTCTATGCTTGTGGGATATGCTTGTAAAATAACTTAGTTATGCATGTTTTGTTCAGTTTGTAGGGAGGATATTTTAAGTATCTTGTTGACCACATAGGAAAGCTTGCTTTTCTGTGTTTTAGTCCAAGATGTTTATAATGTCTAAACTACATCCTGAATAAAGTATGAATGCTAAGTGTGAACAAGAATACTCCTATCTAATTTTCAAGTCAAATTCCATCACACTAGGTACCATGCCATCCTAGTTCTTAATACCTTGATGCATTGTACCTATGTGTGTTATCAAACATAACACAATTGACCCTTTGAAGATCTCAATTCCTATATGCAAATGTAAAATCACCATTATCATCCTCACTAACTCATTAATTCTATGTTTCTTCTACCTTCTTTACACATTAACATGGTATTATAATAGTAATCAAAACATCGCCCATGCATACATCTTGCATCCACTAGATAGTTAACATCTGAAAAACATAGCATCATATCAATATCTTAAGTTATGAGGAATAATATAAATTTGTTATTCTAAGCATCTTAAGACATCATTACATCATACATTATCATCTACAACCATTACCATTATCATTTGCATCCATTACCATCATTAATATGCAGTATATCATTTAAAGCACGAAAAATACAAGAAGAAATGCATTCATTACATACACTGCATCATAGGAACCATAAAGATAGAAACATCTCATATACATCACATATTTGCATGTACATCATAAAAGGGTGAATCATCTCATATATATCATCAAAAAATCACTGTTTTAATACAGAATCAGATCAGGTGTCCATCGGATACATAATATAATAAGGCCAAAATACTACAGCCTGTATATCAAAAATGAAGCAAAACTGTAAGTGATCAAAAGGTGGGCGGGCCTTGTTAGCTACTGCCCTCCCCATCCTATCTCTCACCATGTGCCTCTACTGGATGCCTCCCTGTCTTCTGTGAGAAGTCTCGCACTTTGTGGTCTGGTGGCACTACCTGCTGATAATGATACCGATAGTACTCGGCCTCTCTGATAGCCTCTTTGTAATCCCGAATATCAATCGATCGGGCCCAAGATGAGGGTGC
>CM021108.1:237278428-237321319 GCA_007115665.2 Sequoiadendron giganteum | reverse complement strand
AAAGACAAACCAACAAAGAGTACTCCAGCAAAAGTAGCAAGCACAAGCTCAAGCCCAAGCGCAAGCTCAAGCCCAAGCTCAAGCCCAACAACAGGCACAAGCTCAATACCAAGCACAATTACAAGCAATCCACCTACAAGCCTACCAACAAGCCCTACAAGACTTTCAGGCACAGCACCAAGCTAAACAACAAGCTTTATTGGCACAACAGCAGCTCGACCAACAACAAGCATTGTTGGCGCAACAGCAGCTAAACCAACAACAAGTGTTACTAGCTCAACAGCAGGCTTCATGGGAACAATAGCAGATGGACCAACAACAAGCGCTATTGGAACAACAACACTAAGATCAACAACAGGCGTTGTTGGCACAAATGCAGGCTTACCAACAAGCCTTAAACGCACAACCGAGCTCACAGCAAACACCAACCAGTACTCTCCCCACCCATCAAACACCTCCAAAACCTCACCACTCATTCATCCCACCCCCAGACCCAAGCAAGGATGTTGCAACACAAATCAAACTGCTTTCACAGCAGGTGTTGGACTTGCAAGCAGGAAAAACTACAAGGACACCAGGCAACTTGTGCCCTTATCCATTCAATAGAAGTCTCACCATGGTACTATTCCCAAAGGGATTTGAGATCCCCAAATTTGATAAATACAATGGAACGGGCAACCCTGAAAACCATCTCAAGGAATTTTAGGTGCACTGCATGGAAGTCGCATATGATGACACGTATCTAATGAAGCTCTTCCCCCGAAGCCTGACTGGTCTAGCTATGGAATGGTTTTCTCACCTACCCACGGGCATTAAAACATTCGAGGAAATAGTGGAGGTTTTTCTTAAAAATTATGCTTTTTATATGGGTGTGGATGTCAGTTTAGAAGAACTATCTGCACTCAAACAAGAAAAAGGAGAGTTATTTACATCCTTCTTGCAAAGATGGCGATCCAAGGCCAATCAGAGCAAGTGGACTATGCCAGAAGAACAACAAGTTTGCACCATTATAGCCAACCTTGATAAAAACTTGGCGTTTTACTTGAAAATGCAATGCATCACATCATACGATCAACTCATTCCAAAGGTGCTCAACATTGAAAGATCCCTTACAGTGCGAGAAGGCGCACCAACATTCACTCCACCGCAGGATAACCGCCCGTCTAACAACTACAATGATAAACCTTGAACATGGTCGAGGAACAAAAATATCACGAACGATGACGTGGTCGACGCTAAGGTAGTCATCAGTGCTCCTAAGCAAAATACCCAAAATCATCATCAACCACAAAATCATAATCACAACAATGTGTAGACTAATGCGGTAGTAGCACAATCACAACCACCTTCCACCAGTCAAGTCAACAATGTGGGTAATCAAGGAGGACCACCTCCCCGCAACAAGTTTCCCCCCAAGAGGAAGTTCACAGCCCTTGGCGAATCGATTAAGTCTATCATGAAGAAATTGGTCAAAGAGAACCTAATCAAGATCTCTAACTCCAAACAATACATGGAGCCCATGACCAAACCACCATGGTACAATGAGAATCTCCTGTGTGACTTTCACAAAGTCAAAGGACAGACCACCGCCAACTACATGAGACTCAAAAATATCATCCAAGACCTCATCAAGGATAAGGTCATCAACATCAACCAGCCAGCCGGAAACCAAGACCTGAAAATCTACATGAATCCGATGCCGAATCATAACCAAGGAAAGAATCAGGGAAATAACCAAGGGAATAATAAGGGTAAACAAAAGTATGCTAGTGCTAATCTAGTATACAAGGAGATAGTCGGATGTGTCGACGAGTTGGTCACCATCATAAATATCAAGGGAGCCAACAATGAGTGGAGTCACCACACGAGGTGGAAAGGTTACCATTGTTGGGGCACCTGGTAAGACCCCCATTACCAACACAAAGGCTGTCCCCTATGATTACAATGTAATTGACCAGCTGAAAAGAACACCCGCGCAAATCTCCATCATGGAATTACTAAAAATCTTTGCCACCCATAGATAGATCCTGGATGAAGCACTAGATGTGTCTACCGTTGTTGCCACCCTTGATACAGAGCAATTTCAGGCTATGGTGGGTAACATTGTTACCCCAAATCTCATCACATTTTCAGACCAAGATTTTCCCCCACAGCCATCTCATAACCGCACACTCCACCTCCAAGTCCTAATCCATAAAAAGAAAGTCAAATGAGTCCTGGTTGATGGTGGTGCAGGTCTTAATATTTGTTCACTGAAACTCATAAAAAAATTAGGATTCACCGAGGATTCCATCAATAAGAACAAAAGCATCATGATAAGAGCAGATGATGACCAGGAAAGAGTGTCTTAGGGCACTATCAAGATCCCCATCCAAGTGGGGCTAGCAACCATGGAAACAACTTGTTAAGTTCTTGACCTTGATCTACCATACAACATCCTCCTGGGACACCCATGGATACATGGAATGAAGGCAGTGGCCTCAACCTATCACCAATGCATTAAGTTCTCATATCAAAACAAGGAGGTTACTATACATGGGCATCCCAAACCTTTCGCCTATTGCAAAAACTTGGAAGCCAAGTTTTACAAGATCCCTCAAGTACCTAAAAATGATGAAGGACCATCCACTTCATACATAGACCCAGCTAATCTTGCCTCCACTCTGTGATAGAGACACCCGCCATCCCCGACATATCCGAGATCAAAAGCATGATACAGGACAATGGATGCGGTGATTATAGAATGAAGAGAAATTCTTTTGTTGTAGGAGAGTTACCACAATCTCTTAGGTCACATGGGAAACCATAATTGATTCAAACACCTGACCGCACTAGAATAGAACCCTCTGGATTTCACAGTTGGGGGGATCTCAGTCGGGAGAATGTGGACAAGGATGACATCACAAACACCCTATACCAAGATGAAATACCCACTCCCACCCTACCCATGGAGGAAACAAATAGAGGGTTACAAATGATGTTCGGCATGGGCTATAATAGGAATGAAAGCCTAGGAAGAAACAGTGATGGACGGTTGGAGCCCATCATTGTAGAAAGAAGAATGCGGAACCTTGGCCTCAGCTATACCCCTCTGAGTATAACCATGCATGGCAGAAGTGTTCCTAATAGGGCAGTCAGGTCCTCTCCTCGGGTCTCGGCAACTAACCTTAGATTACCCGTGTCCACAGGCCTACCTCTCGATAACTTCACATTTGACATAATTGAGGTTTGTAGTAGCAGTGATGATGATGACACCATAGGTGGCTTACCTAGGCTCTTTGAAGATTCCACCCTACTGATGATTAGTGCCTCACCCGCTGAGCCAATCCAATGAACCCACCAAATCCACTTAGTGTACCCCCAACTCATTGATCACGACCAACGGGGACCGCCAATTCTAGACTCGTTCAAAAATGATGAGGCTCTCTCAGAATTCATGGGACTAAGGGATACAATCCAGTGCGGAGATCATAAGGCAGGATTCAACATCACACTGGACACACAAGCATACTATGGGGAGACGATTGAGTCCTTCAGTCACAAAAGAAAAAGATTGAGAATAAGCTCGAAGTTATCGAGTGAAAACCACACTCTGGCACTCTCTAACCATAAAATAGTAAAAATAAAGGACGCATCCGATGGTGAAAACCTTCTCGAGGTGCCAGAGGATGAAGGATTCAATCTCCCCCCTACTGCTCTACACTAGGAGAAGTCAACAATATTGGCAGAACAGTGCAACCCTATCAACCTGGGAATAGAAACAGAGCAACAAATCACATTCTATGCCCAAGCACTTCAAACAGAGGAACAAGAACTATTGGCAACATTCCTAAAGGAGAGAAAGGTAAATTTTGTGTGGACCTATGCAGACATGCTAGGCTTGGACCCTGAAGTGGTAGTGCATCATTTGGCCGTTTACCCCGGAGCAAAACCAGTCAAACAAAAGCTAAGGAAGATGCACCCACAAATAGCCTTGCTTGTAAAGATTGAGCTGTAGAAACTTTTGGATGTTGGCTTCATACGCCCGATCGACTATCCAGAATGGGTATCAAATCTTGTACCAGTCTCAAAACCAAAAGGCGGCATCCGCATTTGCACTAACTTCAGAGACCTAAACAAAGCATGTCACAAGGATGACTTTCCACTACCCAACATTGACATGATAGTGGATATTACGGCCAGACATGAGATGCTTTCCCTAATGAATGGCTTCTCGGGGTACAATCAGATAATAATCACAAAAGAAGACCAACACAAGACAACATTCACATGTCCTTGGGGCACCTACTGCTGGAATGTAATGCCATTTGGGTTGAAAAATGCAGGAGCTACATACCAAAGAGCCATGACATTAATCTTCCATGACATGATCCATAAAATAGTCGAAGATTATGTAGACGACATACTAGCTAAATCAAAGAAGAGACAAGAACATATAGCAACTCTAAGTGCTATCCTGGACAGGCTCGAACAATATAAGGTTAGACTCAACCCGAAGAAGTGTGTCTTTGGGGTACAATCAGGAAAGCTGCTAGGATACATAGTTTCAATGAGAGGAATAAAGGTGGACCCTGCAAAGGTAAAAGCAATCCTTGAAATGGAAGCACCAAGAACGTTAAAACAACTAAAAGGATTGCAAGGTAGACTCCAGTCCATTCGGAGATTCATAGCACAATTGGTAGATAAATAGATTGCCTATTCACACCTACTTCACAAGGGAGTAGCTTTCAGATGGGATGACAAATGCGAGCAAGCATTCAGCAAAATAAAAGAATATCTACTTACACCACCTGTGTTGATGCCACCAATTGTGGGGAAATCATTAATCCTATATATTTCTGCAACAATAGCCACCCTGGGGGCCCTTTTAGCCCAACATGATGAAAAGGGAATCGAGCGGGCTATCTACTACATCAGTAGAACAATGGTGGGACATGAGCTCAATTACACGTCAATACAAAAAGCTTGCCTAGCATTGGTATTTGCAGCTCAAAAATTTAGACACTACATGCTAGCACACCAAATCAAGTTGATTGCCAAAATAGACCCTCTAAAATACCTATTGTCAAAAGCAGCGCTTACAGGTAGAATGGCTAAGTGGGTAATGATATTATCTGAACATGATATTGAGTATGTAGAATGGAAAGCCATAAAAGGACAAGTCATTGCAGATCAGCTGGCAGAAACTCCCCTCTACACAGATAACCCACTCATATCAGAATTCCCAGATGAGTCCCTTTTTAACCTTGGTGCAGTAGACCACTGGAAGTTATACTTTGATGGCTCTCACACACAACATGGATCAGGAGTTGGTGTGTTCTTCATCATGCCGCAAGGAGACTGCATACCTAGATCATACAAGCTAGCATTCCCTTGTACTAACAATATTACAGAATATGAGGCTTTGACCATAGGTCTCAAGATTGTAACACAGTGGCGAATCATGGCACTAAAAGTCTATGGGGACTCGCAACTTATCATCAACCAAGTCAACGGTGAATACCAAATGAAGGATGATAAGCTCGCACTATACAAGAAGGTGGTAGAAAGCCTCAAGGAATCTTTCATTGACATTACCTTTGAGCAGATACCAAGGACAAACAACAGAGCGGCCGATGCAATGGCAATAATTGGATCCTTACTAGACATCCCTCGCAACGTCTCAAAACATGAATTCCTCATAGAGCAGCTTCTCATACCCACATTCAAGGCACCAGAGTCAGAATACGCGTGTGAACTCGTTGGTCCTGGTGATCTTTGGTATCATGATATATACACCTACCTAAAGTTAGGAATCCTCCCCACTGACATCACTCCGAACCTCAAATGCACTTTTGTCAAAAGGACTTCACGATTCGTCATCCTAGGAGAAACCCTCTTCCGTAGAAGTACCGACGGAACCTTGCTACGTTGTTTAAAACCCGAGGAAGCCCTGATTGCTCTAACTAAGGTACACAATGGCACGTGTGGGTCACA
Organism: Sequoiadendron giganteum; assembly: GCA_007115665.2. Classification (NCBI taxonomy): domain Eukaryota; kingdom Viridiplantae; phylum Streptophyta; class Pinopsida; order Cupressales; family Cupressaceae; genus Sequoiadendron; species Sequoiadendron giganteum. The sequence continues at coordinate 237,315,343 of CM021108.1, read as the reverse complement.
CTCAAGTGGTATGACCTTGGCTAAAAAGTTGTTGAGAACAGGGTACTACTGGCCGACGATGGAAAAAGAGGCACACAACTTTGTCAGAAAATGCCTATAATGTCAACAACATGGAGATCTTATTCATGCACCAGCTCAAGAACTACATCCCATTGTTACATCTTGGCCCTTTTCACAATGGGGGCTCGATCTCATTGGTAAAATATCACCCACCTCATCCAATGGCCATAAGTTCATTATCACCACCACCGAATATTTCACAAAGTGGGTCAAAGCAATTCCCATGACCTACATCACGGAAAAACAAATATCCAAGTTCATCCTGAATACCTCATTTGTAGATACGGTGTTCCCCAATCCATTATCTTTGATAATGGGACGCCCTTCAAAAATCAGGATGTCCGTGATTTGTGTGAAAAATTCAAAATCCAACACCGTTTTTCCACTCCATACTATCCACAAGGCAATGGCCAAACAAAAGCTACAAATAAAACCATTTTGAAAATCCTCAAGAAAACAGTCAATGACTCTGGTCGTGACTAGCATCTGCAGCTAAATCTCGCCTTATGGGCCTACCACACTAGCATCCGTACACCAACAGGCGCCACCCCATTCTCTCTGGTCTACGGATCAGAAGCCATCCTCCCTATTGAGATCGAGCTCCCATCACTAAGGATATCACTACAAAACCTCATCACAGATGAGGAATATAGGGTCACAAGACTCAATGAGCTGGAATTACTAGATGAAAGGTGCATGGATGCCCTTAATCATCTACAAGTGTACCAGAATCGCCTAAAAAGGAGCTACAACAAGAAGATCAGACAATGCACTTTCCAAGTTGGTGACCTCGTGCTGAAAGAAAACCAAAAGAACATGCCAAATCCGGATACAAAGGGAAATTTTGAGCCCAACTAGCTGGGACCCTTTATCATCACTGCAAGCTACAAATCGGGGGCATATCAGTTGTCGAGAACAGGGTACTACTGGCCGATGATGGAAAAAGAGGCACACAACTTTGTCAAAAAATGCCTATAATTTCAACAACATGGAGATCTTATTCATGCACCAACTCAAGAACTACATCCCATTGTTACACCTTGGCCCTTTTCACAATGGGGGCTCGATCTCATTGGTAAAATATCACCCACCTCATCCAATGGCCATAAGTTCATTATCACCACCATCGAATATTTCACAAAGTGGGTCGAAGCAATTCCCATGACCTACATCATAGAAAAACAAATATCCAAGTTCATCCTAAATTACCTCATTTGCAGATACGGTGTTCCCCAATCCATTATCTCTGATAATGGGACGCCCTTCAAAAATTAGGATGTCTGTGATTTGTGTGAAAAATTCAAAATCCAACACTGTTTTTCCACTCCATACTATCCATAAGGCAATGGCCAAACAGAAGCTACAAATAAAACCATTTTGAAAATCCTCAAGAAAACAGTCAATGACTTTGGTCGTGACTGGCATCTGCAGCTAAATCTCGCCTTATGGGCCTACCACACCAGCATCCGTACACCAACAGGCGCCACCCCATTCTCTCTAGTCTATGGATCAGAAGCCATCCTCCCTATTGAGATCGAGCTCCCATCACTGAGGATATCACTACAAAACCTCATCATAGATGAGGAATACAGGGTCACAAGACTCAATGAGCTAGAATTACTAGATGAAAGGTGCATGGATGCCCTTAATCATCTACAAGTGTACCAGAATTGCTGAAAAAGGAGCTACAACAAGAAGATCAGACAATGCACTTTCCAAGTTGGTGACCTCGTGCTGAAAGAAAACCAAAAGAACGTGCCAAATCTGGATACAAAGGGAAAGTTTGAGCCCAACTGGCTGGGACCCTTTATCATCAGTACAAGCTACAAATCGGGGGCATATCAGTTGTCGACACCAGAAGGCGAGCCCCTGCAAGAGCCCATGAACAGTTCACACCTCAAAAAGTTTTATGCCTAAATCTTGCAAGGTATAGAACCAAAAAAATACAAAAATCCAGAAAAAGTCTTGAAAAAATGGTTACCTTGATGAAAACCTAGCAAATAGGCGTCTTGGTGACAACAAAAAAAATACAAAAACAAAAAAAAGAAAATCAAAAAAAGGATTGAAAATAGTAAAAAGAAAAAAAATTCATCCTCTAGTGAAAACCACTTCGGTGGCGCTTTGGGCAAGTACCTTGGTGAAAATATGGCAAACACGCACCAAGTGTAAATAAAGCACCTTCCCCATCTACCAGGATCTGCATGACTCTTTCCATCACTCATTCATCCACTCATCCACTCGCATCTATACCATAACCTGCGTTGGTGTCTACACCATGTTCCACCATGGAACTACTTGGCATTTCTAAGGTCAGTCTGTCTTGTCTTTATCGAAGTAGTCTATCGCACCACACTGGGGGCACGTTCTCGCAACATCGGATCGGATTCGTGTACATTCTCATGATTTTTTTCAAAAATTCATCAAAAAATCCAAAAACATTCAAAAAATTCATCAAAAAATCCAAAAACATGTCAAAACACTCAGAAAATCTTCAAAAGGTTCATCATTGAGTCTTGTTAGTTTTTCACCTAGTCGAACTATGTCATCTCTGAGCTTGAACGTAGGCAAGTTTGATCTTTGATCATCCCCCAAGATAGTTGGAGTCAGTCCTTAGGCGTCCGTCGCATTGGCAATCCATTTGCCCATGTAGTCTGCATCTCAAGTCAGTCTTTTAAGCAAAAAAAAGGGGGGCAACCTGTTTGTCCATCCATCTTTTCATTAAGTCAAGTCTGTCGTCAGTCGAACTACATGGTCTCTGCGTGTATAACGTAGGCAAGGCTCATCTATGGATCAGCTCCCGAGACCCCTAGGATAGGTATTTAGGTTAGTTGCTCATCGCAAATCTTGAAAATCCAAAAACATTGAAAAATGTGAAAATACCAAAAACAACCTCAAAACATTTGAAAAAACCAAAATGGTGCATCCATTTCATTTCGCTTTCACCTGTGAGCATCTCACTCATAACAAAGTCAATCGTCACTTTCACCCTTTGGTGAGTCAGTCAGAAGCAAGTTTAGCAGATCTCAAAGTGAACACCCTAATCGTCAATGTCTCAAGTCTAGAGCAGTAAGCAAGCAAGTTAGTCACCTCGGAGTATCAATAGCTTATCACCCAATCGGTCCCACCAAAACCCTGATCACTACATGTCCTAGGATGAAGCTTTCCTGCAATGGACATAAGCATCAGGTAACCCTCACAATAGCTAGTCTTGGCTATTGGTATGAAGAACATTCGCTTGTTCATTTACTCTATTTTGGTCTTTGTTGACTTATCTTAGTTTGCGCTCATTCCAAGGACCTCTCGATGATGCCTAAACAAAATAGGTTTAGAGAGAAAGGAATGGGGCAATGATCATTATCTTTTATCTGCTATGCTTGTGGGATACGCTTGTAAAATAACTTAGTTATGCATGTTTTGTTCAGTTTGTAGGGAGGATATTTTAAGTATCTTGTTGACCACATAGGAAAGCTTTCTTTTCTATGTTTTGGTCCGAGATGTTTAGAATGTTTGAACTACATCCTAAATAAAGTAAGAATGCTAAGTGTGAACAAAAATACTCCTATCTGATTTTCAAATCAAAGTCCATCACACTAGGTACCATGCCATCCTGGTTCTTAATACCTTGATGCCTCGTACCTATGTGTGTTATCAAACATAATGCAATTGACCCTTTGAAAATCCCAATTCCTATTTGCAAATGTAAAATCACCATTATCATCCTCACTAACTCATTAATTCTACATTTCTTCTACCTTCTTTTCACACTAACATGGTATTATAACAATAATCAAAACATCGCCCATGCATACATCCTGCATCCACTAGATAGTTAACATCAGGAAAGCAAAGCATCATATCAATATCTTAAGTTATGAGGAATAATATAAATTTGTTATTCTAAGACATCATTGCATCATACATTATCATCTGCGACCATTACCATTACCATTTGCATCCATTACCATCATTAATATGCATTACATCATTTAAAGCATGAAAAATACAAAAAGAAATGCATTTTTTACATACACTGCATCACATGAACCATAAAGATAGAAGCATCTCATAACATCACATATTTGCATCTACATCATAAAAGGGTGAATCATCTCATATATATCATCAAAAAATCACTGTTATAATACAGAATCGGATCAGGTGTCCATCAGATACATAATACAATAAGGCCAAAATACTGCAGCTCGTATATCAAAAATGAAGCAAAACTGTAAATGATCAAAAGGTGGGCAGGCCCTGCCGTCTGCTATCCTCCCCATCCTATCTCTCACCATGTGCCTCTGCTGGACACCTCCTTGTCTGTTGTGAGAAGTCTCGCACTCTACGGTTTGGTGGCACTACCTACTGATAATGATACCGATAGTACTCGACCTCTCTGATAACCTCTCTGTAATCTCGAATATCAATCAATCGGGCTCGAGATGAGGATGCTACACTCTCTAACTGCCATTGCCGGCCTATCTCTTGATCCCTCTCGGATCGTGCCTGGTCTTTCTCCACAGTTAGAACCTGTATCTGCCCCTGTAGCTACTGAATCAACACATCTCTATGATCGGGCTGCTATCCTGCTGGTTGCCCTACTGGCTGCCCTGCTGGCTGTTGCTAAGGATCTACCCTTAGCTGATCATCCTAATCTCCTACTCGGATAGGTGACTTCTAATCCTTGTCCCTGGGAGATTTCTAATGAGGAGATGCCTCACCTCATCCTTTACCTCACCTCCTATCACCTACCCGACCCTTGCGTCTGTGCCGTGGGACAACTGCCCCTGGAACTATCAATCTGGGGGGAGGTCTGAACCATGCCCTGTAGGCTACTGTGACTCTTGCATCTATCGGCCCATGATCATATGGCCACGGTCAAGCCACCAACTCTCTAAATGAGGTCACCGCCTCGGCTTCCAGGATGGGTTGGCCCCATGCTATCTCCCTCGTAGTACGTGCGAAGATGGCCACATACTAGTCATCGGGCCTATCTTGAACCTCCCCAAACTGACGAGCAACCTTGTCCTGAAGGTACCTCTCAATCATAGTATGTTCTCGGCCCTGCATCAGCCTATCCTATCGAGCGAAGAAGAGTTGCTGGACATCATCTCCCCATGGACCAATATCCATCCATGGTCTCCAGACGAACTCTCTCATCTCATCGAGAACTCACCGCCAGTTCGGAATACCACTCGCACTAGTAAAAGAAAAGTGCATCAATGCCTCACCATACCGCCAAATGAGGGGATCATCTATCTCGAAAGGAACTGGTGTTATGTCTGGACAAAGTACTGGGATCCTCTCCCATCCCCACACATGCAGTAAAGTGCCTCCTACACCAATGGATCTACTGTTTAAGTGGACAAACTCATGAAGGTCCCTATAATGGGACGCCAGTAGTAACGGTCCCCAAGCAAAACACTCCCTCTGATGGACCATCTGATCCCATGCAAGTCCCCATCCTAGACTGAAATATCGGCCCCGTCGATCAGGTACCACAAAGCCTGATATAATAGCTGCAATGATCAGTCGGTACATGTGCACGTGGTCACGATATAACTCTAGATCAATCTGACCATCGCAGAACTCAATGATATCCATTTGCATCACCCTGCAACAGGCCTCTCTGCCAGCATCTAGATCATAGATGACTCGGGTCCCGTGAATGGGCAATCGGAGGATGCGCCATATGTCCTCAAGTGTAATGGTGGCCTCGCTAGTAGGAAGATGGAAGGAGGAGGTCTCACTGTGCCATCGCTCTGCCAAAGCCGTAAGCATGCCTAGGTGAGCCCGAACAGGAGGGGCATACGCAATGTACCAAAGGCCAATGGCACCAAGGTGCTCCTGGACCAACTCAGGCATAGCCCCTAATCTACTGAGTATTGGCCATCGATGCTCCCATGAATAGAGTACGCCAGGCTCCTCCTACACAGGGAAGGCTGTCATGTCAGAGAAAAAATTAAGTTTAAAAGTCAAAATTTGCCTCAAACTAGCAAGTGCGGCGCTTTTTGTGAGTGCGGTACAGTTTGGAAAGTTCTAAACTACACCACCGTGGTGGAGTTTGCCATTTTACCAGTTGCAAAGTGACCCGCGTGGTGCACTTTTCATATGCGGTCCTGCTAACGCAAACCCTAATTTTGTAATTGTCCCGTGCGGTGAAGAATGGAAGGCGACGGACTTTTGGCCAACTAAATGACAAATTGCGAATTGCCCCACCTAGTGCAGTTCGCATATGCGGTGCAATACAGGACTGCGCGGTTGCGATAAGGGACTTTTCGCGGTGCCATATGGCACCGTGCAGTTTGAACAAAGTCCTAACCCTAATTAATGCACGTAAAACGATAAAATTAAAAGACGGATAGGGGTACATACCATGGGTCCTACGTCGACTGGCCGCTGATGTGTCTGGACCCTCTCCATCACGTGCTTGGGAAGCTATCGTTGCGCCATTTCCACTCAAACTCAGAGCTAAAAATTGAAATTTTCTAAAGGCTAAGATTGCAAAATGAATTGAAAATGACCCCTCGCGGTCTATTTAAGCCTAAAAATTAGGGTTTTTTGACCTAATTTGACCTCCTAGCTTGGGTTTTGGTCCCCTAAGCCCATCTTCGTCCAACTGAGAGTCATTTTGCATCCCTTTTGGCATTTTAAAGCAGTTTTCTTGCATTCTGGGGCATTTCAGGCTTGTCGAGCACCTTGTCATCTTTTTTCGTGAGACCATCCAAAAATCCAAAATTTTCATCCAATCTCTCAAGGGGGCAATATCCAGCAATATCCTTCCACTGGGGCAGCAGTGGGGCATCTGAAAATCAATAAAATTTTGAACTTTGATTACAACAGTTATTCTTTGAACCAATGCAACGGGTACATTGCTTCAAAGAGGGGCAAAATGTAGACATGGAAAATGTACAAATTTGTCTTAGCACAGCTAATCCCAATTACTAACAACATTTCCTCTCAGATTGAATCCTCAACATTTCATCACACTTTCTATCCTTTAATTCAATAAATCACTGTTTATTGGATTAAGTCTATCACCTCCTTTGATTAAATTAATCAGTTTAATTTAATTAACCCTACATTGTTGTTTAATTAAATAAATCATTTTATTTGATTAAAATCTCTAAAGTCTTCTCATTAAATTAAATAAATTAAACCTTATTTGATTTAATCTAACACATTCCTTCTTTATTAAATAAATCAAATCATTTATTTAGTGAATCATTTCCTCTCAATTTTGGACTTAAATCAATTCATAAATCTAAGTCTAAATTGTCACATCAGGTAATTCTTCATTAAGTTAATCAAATCCTTGATTAAGTTAATCCTTCTCACTAAAATTCTCTAGAGAATGCAAGTTGCACAATAAATCAATTACTTTGATTTATTAATTCCTCTATTTTCCCTCACAAAGCATCAAAAAGGGAATATTCCTCTTTTGAATTCAAAAATTCCAAGTGGGCTTGGTCCTTCCAACAAGGCATTAAAAGCCTCTTACATGTCTTTGACCTTGAGCCAAGTGACATTAAATTCATTTCTTTTCCCTCTTCAACATGTCATTTCTCAAGTTTGAAATGCCACCTAATTGCATTTATTGGCACATTGGCCAAAACTTGCTCATTCCTCATCCAATCACATTTGGACAAGTGGCACAATGCCATTGAACTATCTTTTATCCGACATTGCTTATTTTCACTCATTCTTCCAAGATTGAAATCTATAAATTGGAGACTCTTCTCCTCAATCTTCATCCACAACTCATATGCAAAGTTACTCTCTCCACATTGAGAGCTAATTTTGCCAATTTCATCCAATCATCCACTATATTTGAGATTTTGCAACAAGGTTATGCTCAAATCTCTTTGGAGATTTTACCATTTCTCTCATTTAATCAAACATTGCAATTAGGAATTGGGAAAGGGCCAATTGCAGCATACCATTGGCACCAATTCCCCCATGGAATCAACATGCTATTTGCTTAATTAGGATTTAAATGTTGTAATTTCATTGTGTTCTTCATTTCCTAACTTAAGTTTTAGATAGATGGATTTTATGGGGAATCCCTCATTGTTACATACATATTTGAACTAACACTAACAATGTTTGACTTCTTTGTGCATTTGTAGGTTTAGGGGTTCACAATAACATCAAAGAAGAATATAAAGAAGCTATTATAGATGAAGTTAAAGAAGAAGATGCAAAAGCTACCATGGATCAAATTGATATCTCGAATGATCAAGAAGAGATTAGCATGATGAATGATAAGGCCATAATATCCTATCAACTAGGGCCATCCGCTTTTATCAAATCGGGATTTCTCATAGAGGAGAAGATTCCGAACATGATGGGTTCAAATCTTGTTTTCACAGTAAAAAAAGTCATACCTCCATGATATTAGGGGACACTTTATCCAATACAAACATCAAAAAATTTGAATGCACATTATTTTTGTATGTAGGTGAATTCAAACCTAAGAAATTTGTGATGGGGAATAAAAATTCAAGAACTAGGTTGTATGATCGAAGAAGAGATACTAGAAATGTGGATGAACATCTTCTGAAGAACATCCGATGGAAATTGTTGATGACCAAGGATTACAGGTACTGGGAAAAATTGAAGGCGGTGATAGAAATATTTTCTTGGTATGGAAAATATTATAGAGATGGATGAGGAATCCCTTTTCAATAATATTTCATTTGAAGATATGTTACCTGAAAGCACAATAAAATTACACTGTAAAAGAGTATGGGCTGAATTTGTTTAAGAAAATTCTATAGTTGGAAGAGAACAGTTATTTGATAAATTATTTAGGAGGAAAGAAATGACCCCTATTTTGGAGTTATTAGGGGTTGATAATAAGAAAAATTCATCAAGATCATTAAAGAAAATAATAGTTGAAAACCTAAAAGAAGCATTGAATTCTATTGAAAACAAGAGTCGGGTATGTGCAGGATCATGATGGGCCAAAAAGTGGCGATGTGTAAGTGATATGATGACCTATGTGGCTGGTCACTTTTTTTTTACCCAAAATTGATGAAATGAAAAGGGTTTTTAAGGGATATTCTTATATTTCCACCAATATAAATTATGCTTTACTTTGAATTTAATAAATTATTATTATTTATTTTCTATTTGAATTACGACGAAAATCCTGATTGATAGGCTGATTGAAAAACATCTATAGCTTTCAAATGGTATCATATTATATGCTTCACATACTATAGGATTAAAAAAAAAAGAATTGAATTTCATGAAGTTTTGACCAAGTTAAGGTGGTCAGACATACGAGTTTTTATATTTTTTAAAACTTGTAATAAAAAATTCATAATTAATTATTTACTTGGAAACAAATTACAAAAAAATATGCATCACATCGAGACATGAGTCTTATACTTATATCTAAAATATTATAAAAAAGTATTATCATTTTATCATGGTTAGGGTGGTTAGACAGACACTTACTTCTTAATTTTCCCTGAAATTTAAGTACTACTGCATTGAAATTTCAAATTTTCACCAAATAGATTTTTTTATTTTTTAAATAAACCTAGTAGTTTAGAAACTAAATTCAATTTTCTATAGATTCTATTCTTACATATTTTTGAAATAATATAGATAACTTATTCAAATTTTTACGTCAAGTTGCCTAACTCTGATTTTTTTGAATTTTATTGCCACTTAAGGGCCTATTTTTTCCATGATGATCCTGCACATACCCAGTTGAGTTGTTGATTTAAGTGCTACATGTAAAACATTGATGACTATAATTTCTAGTAAGAAAATATCACATAAAATACAAGTTAAAGCAATTTTTGAATTACTCAATATTTCTAGTAGAACTGTTCAAAGATATATCAAAAAGAGAAATAGATTGGATGGAAATATTGAGAATAATTGGGTAAATATTTGCAGGGTTCCCCAATAAGATAAAATATCAAAAGATGTAAAGGAATATGTGATTTAATATTGGACCAGCCACTCTTATGTTTCTTCCAATAGAAGGGACACTATACAAATAAAGGTGAAGAGGGTACACAAATTTCACATCTAAAACATTTTATAGATACAACACAAAGTGAACTTTTTGAAGCATTCAAGCAAGAATTTTCAAATGTGAAGATTTGTCAAAGGATGTTTGAGAGACTACAACCAAGTTTTGTATGTATAAATAAGATATGTGAGACTTGTTTTTGTCAAAATCATGTTGAATTTCATCTACAACTACAGTCATAGAGAAAAGCTGTGGTAGTAATCAATCCAAATATAGTCATCCCTAGAAGTACAACACAATTTATGAAGTCTCTTCTATGCAAAAAATTAGAAGATTCAGATGAATTGAAAGTGCAATGTATAAAAAATATATGTAATGAATGTGGAAATTTGAAGAATCTATTACAAGTTGACAATATTGATCATTCAATGCAAGTTAAGTGGAAGAGATTTGAATGTGAGAAATACTCAACAAAGTTAGGAGTTGAGACTAAAAAAATTGTTCTCAAAGAGAGTCAATTGTCTTACAATGAGTTTATGAACAAATTATGCAATATCATATATCCACATATTCAGCATTGTCATGGTGCTAGATGGAAAGCTAAGAAATTTCCTAACCCAAAGAATTTCTTTCCAATGGGTTGTATTCTCTCTATTGTTGATTTCTCTGAGAACTATACATTTAGTCCTCAAATTGAGATTCAAAGTCAATATTATCATTCAGAGAAAGTTGAAATATTTGCACAAGTTTGTTATAGGCATGTTGAAGAACATGTGGATGGTCTAAAAATTAGCAAAGATGAACAAATTATCATCAAAGAGGTTCACTTTTATATCAGTGATGATACAGGTCATGATAGAATCTATGTAGCCCATTGTTTTGTAATGTTTCTAGAAGACCCGAGACGACATCAAAAAGATGCTTCAAAACACAAGATATGGTCTGATGGATGTGTTGGTATGTGTCGATTTAATTTTTTTTTAAAATTATATGTTTATTTGTTTACTTAACTTGTTCAGACTTATATGTTGTAGACATATAGTTTATTTTTACTATCTTGGTTTTAAATGAAATTGGTTGTAACATCACAAGACAATTTAAGTTTGCAAAAGATTTTAACTGGTTAAGCCAACAACATATTAGACATGACATACAAATTTTGTGGAATTTCTATGAGAGTGGACATGGAAAAGGAGAGTTTGATGGAGTTGGAGCATGTGTGAAGCATCCACTTCGCCAACATGAACTTGCAGGTAACACCATATGAATTTTTAGAAAAAATCTAATTATGTTTTTTGAGATCATCTTTTCCTTTCAACTACAAAACCTCTTAGCTTGAAATTTCACCAACATGAACTTGCAGGTGATGTCATAAGGAATGCAAATGAAATTTTTGAATGGTGTGTTGCAAGTATGGATGTGTGTGGTGGTGTTGTCATTAATATTTTCATTGATGTCAACATAGTTTAGGTTGATTACATATGGTACTTATATAGTTGAGATACTGTAGAAGTTCTTAGAGTACATGGAGTTGTATTTATGAAGTTGTAGTTCTATTTTTTCCAAGTGCTTTTGTGAAAATTTGAGAAATAATGAAGGTAGTGTTGAAGTGTGTGTTCTGAGTGTTCTTTGGTATTGTGCTATGCATTTCTCCTATGTTGATCCTATTCCTGTGCAAATTTGTAGTTGTGTTCATGAGCTTAAATGGAGAATATATTCTAAGTTTTAGCTTCTGGATTGATGGAGAGTGAAAGATGTGTTCACCAGTGTGTGAATTGGTTTAGTAGAACTATCTGTTTATGGACTAGGTGAAATGTCTTGGCTCTGTAGTCTTCTAGTACTTGGTTTCAGATCATGTGGATCTAGGAGATGATTGATATTTTTGGTTTTTGTGTTCTAACAAATGTGCTTGGTATTTGGCGCTCTGAAAGACCTGTTGTAGAGATCTTGTGTGTTGTTGGTTGGTTTGGTTGGACTATTAAAGAGTATTCAGTGAATGAAGAATGTTGTAGTTGTTGCAGATGTACCTGAAAGTTTCTTAGAGATGGTAAAATGTTTGGTGAAGTGTGTTGACTGATCCATGTTTGATCATCTTGCTAGAGATGCATGTACTTCAAAGATCATTGATGTTTTCATTAGGTTTGGTTGACCTGGTGTCTACATGTTACATTAACATTTTGTATCAAATTAAGGAGGTGTGTGATGGATCCAAGATGGTTTTTGGGTCCTAATTAAATGTGTGATTATTCCTCTCTCATTCTTATCCACCGCGGGAATGTTGAGTAGCTGAACTAATTTGAATTTTTAATTTGAAATTGTATAGCTGACCTTGGAGAATGTTTTTAAGGTTGAAGATGGTATAAAAGCAAGTCAAGTTGTTGTGAATTGATCATCCATCCATCCATGAATCAAGCAATAAAGTGAAGTGTGAACAAGTGCAAAAGAAGAGTGTGCAAGAGCGAATCAAAAAAACAATACTTTGATGTGTTAGATTCCATAAAGTAGTGAGCTAACGATGTCTATAATTTTTTGATCAAGCTACGAGTGTGTGGAACCTTTGTGGTGGATCTTTATTTATCTTTTATTTTTATGTAGGCAATGAGCCTCCTTTCTGGATAGAAAGTCCTTTGAAGGTAGTGAGCCCCTATATTTGGGCAATGAGCCTTTGTATCTAGCAATGAGACTTTGTATCCAATATTTCATTATTACTATACTGTGAGCTAATCCTTACCATGGTTTTTCCCTCATTGGTTTTTACATGTAAATTATGTGTCTCTGGTGTTTTCTTTCTATTATTTTCATTTCATGTTTATACTTAATAACATACTAAAGTTAAAGTGTAATTGATTAAGGTTAGAAGTAAAGTAATTTGATACAACTGATTCACCCCCCTCTTAGTTGTCTTGTGCATTTCAACAATTGGTATCAGAGCTCTAGTTCCTCAGTGAAAAGCTTAACTGCTTGAGGTATATCAAATGGCACAAAATTTATAGATGCCTATCTTTGATGGAGCTGATTACAATGACTAGAAAGAAAAAATGAGAGGTTATTTGGTTTCTATTAGGTTCAAGACCTGGAAAGCTGTGGAGTCAAAGTATGTTGCACCATTTGGTAGCCCTTCCTCTGTAGATGAAATTTTAGCTTATGAAGAGAATAAAAAGGCAAGGTATGCTATCTTTAGTGCTCTATCTAAAACTGTAAGTACTAAAGTTATTTCTTTAGGCACTGCTTATGAAGTATGGGAAAATTTGAAAGATATTTATGAAGGGAATGATAGAGTAAAATTTTCAAGGAAGCTAACAGCTAAGAGAAAATTTGAGAATCTAAGAATGGAAGAGGGAGAAGATATTACAAACTATTATTAGAGAGTTGAAACTGTAGCAAATGAGATCAAGAATCAAGGTGGTACCATGTCAGATGAAGATATAATTGAGAAGATCCTGATGACCCTACTAGAGAATTACAGTGACAAAGTCTCTGCTATTGAAGAATCATATGATCCAAAGAATTTCACTAAAGACCACCTATTTGGTATCTTGACTACATTCGAGATGAGAAAATTTTCAAAGAATAAGGAGAAAACTAAAAAAACCTTTAAAGCAATGAAGACAGGAGATGACTCAGAGGAGGATGATTCAAAAGAGTTGGAATCAAAGTTCACAATAAATTTGAAGAAAGGTACTGGTAAATACAAAGGCATGTTACCCTTTAAGTGTTTTAGTTGTGGAAATATTGTTCATTATGCATCAATTTGTCCTAATAGAGCTACACACAAGAAGAACAAGGATAAAAATAATAATCATAGAGACAAGAAGGATAGGAAGTTCATGAAACTATATTATGTCAAGGAAGATGTAGGAATTCTTGATGATGAGTATGATCTTGAGGAGGATAAATATGAATGATTATTTCTAGCCCTTGAAAATAAAGTTGTATCTACTAACCATGAAAGATGTGCAAAGGAATTTGGTCTGGAGAGCAAGAAGGATGAGATGGAAGACACTTTGGCGATTTCTTTTCATACTAGATAGGACGAAGAATTTTGGGTAATTGACAATGGGTGTTCAAATCATATGACTAGAGATAAGAGTAAGTTCACTAAACTTGAAAATTATGATGGAGGAATAGTCATGTTTGGAGATGATTTTGATACTAAGATTGTTGGTAAAGGAACAATTAGTTTTGATGGGAAACATAGTACTGACAATGTCTATTATGTTAAAGGTTTAAGGCATAATCTCTTAAGTTTTGGACAAATGTGTAGCAAAGGATTCAAGCTTGTGTTATAGGATAACTCTTGTGAGATCAATAAAGGACCCAAAACTAGGGCAGTAGCTGGAAGAACTCATGGAAATATCTATCAACTTAAGGGTGGTGATGGTTAGTGTTTTGTTTCTCAGATTAATGAAAGTTGGATCTAGCACCAGAGGATGGGACATGTGAATTTTGACAACCTGATCAGGATTGGTTCTAGGGAAGTTGTGAGAGATCTTCCTAGAATCACAAAGCCTTCATATTCAGTTTGCAAAAGTTGTCAGTTGGGGAACAAACAAGAAGTAGTTTTAAAGGAAAGTAACAATCACCTGCCAAAATGTTGGAATTAATTCATATAGACCTTTGTGGTCCTACAAGAATAGGAAGCCTTAATGGCAACAGGTAATTTATACTCTTTATTGATGATTAATCTAGGATGACATGGGTTACATTTCTTAGAGAGAAAGATCGATCTCTTGATAGATTCAAGGTATTCAAGGAAAGAGTAGAAAATGAGGAAAACCTAAGAATCAAATGCTTAAGGTCTGATAGAGGTGGAGAATTTATTTCTGGTGATTTTAATGCATTATGTGAAGAATATGGCATAAAGAGACACTATTCTTCTCCTAGAACCCCTCAACAGAATAAAGTTGTGGAAAGGAAGAACCAGACTATTCAAGAGGCTACCAGAACTATGATGAAAGAAGAAAATGTTAACAGAGTTTAGATCAAAGGTAACATCACTAAGAATCCTTATGATTTATGGACTAGTAAGAATCCTACTGTTAAATACTTTAAAGTGTTTGGAAGCAGATGTTACATTAAAAGACATGGTGAGAATCTTGGACAGTTTGATGCTAGATGTGATGAAGGAATTTTTCTTGGATATTCAAATAAAAACAAAGCATATAGATGCTTTAATAGAAGATTGAGGAAAATAGTTGAAAGTGCTAATGTAAAGGTTGATGAAGTTGTGCATAGACCAGTTGAGATAACTGAAATTGAACCTGATGATCCTATCTGTGAGAAAGTGGAAGAAGAAAAGGAATAAAAAGAACAAAGTGATGAAGAGGAGATTCTGGACCCTATAGGTAAGACTCCTAAATATGTAAAGAGAAATCATCTAGAGGAATAGATACTTGGAGACATAAGTGAAGGCATAAAGACAAGAAGCAAAGTGGTTGAGGTAAACTTGTGTTTACTTACTAAGATAGAACCTAAGACTATGATTGAAGCATGCAATGATGAAAGTTGGGTTAAAGTGATGAAAGAGGAACTGCAACAAATAGAGAAGAATGAGACATGTGAACTAGTCCCTAGGCCTGAAAACAAAAATGTAATTTGTTCAAAATGGGTATTCAGAAACAAGCTGAGTGAAGATGTTGAAGTGGTAAGGAATAAAGCAAGACTAGTATGCAAAGGATATTCATAGGTTGAAGGAATAGATTTTGAAGAAAAAATTTCACCTGTACCAAGAATGGAGGCTATTTCAATGTTCTTGGAATTTTAAGCTCATAAAGACTTCATAGTATATCAGATGGATGTCAAGCCTTCATTTCTAAATGGAGAACTAGAAGAAGTATATATGGAGCAACCAGAAGGTTTTTTAGGTTTCTTCAACAAAGGGTCCGTAGACAATAATATTTTCTTCAAAGTTGAGAAAAACAAAATGCTAATAGTTGTGGTATATGTTGATGACATCACCTTTGGTGGAAATGAAGGAATGTGTAAGAAATTTGTAGAAGAGATGCAAAAACAATTTGAAATGTCTATGATTGGTGAGTTCAATTTATTCCTTGGACTTCAATTACATCAATCTAACAAAGGGATATTCATTTCACAATCTAATAATGTTAAGGAATTGTTAAAGAAGTTTGGAATGGATGACTCCAAACCGATTTGTACCCCTATGGTAACCGGATGCAAGCTAAGTAAGGATGATGAATTTTATCAAGTTGATCAGAGCATGTAGAAATCCATGATTGGTGGACTATTGTATCTTACTACTACTAGACCAAATCTCATGCATGAAGTATGTTTAGTTGCAAGATTTCAAGTAGAACCTAAGGAAGCACATGTTATAGTTGTGAAGAGGATATTTAGATATCTTAAGGGAACTCTAGATTATGGACTATGGTATCCGAAGGATAATGATTTCACATTGAATTGCTAGACTAATGCAGATTGGGTTGGTTGTGTAGATGACCGAAAGAGTACAAGTGGCGGTACATTCTTCCTTGGAGGAAGATTAGTTTCATGGTTGAGTAAGAAACAAGATTTAGTTTCTTCATTTATTGTAGAAGTTGAGTATATTGCAACAACATCCTGTTGTACATAGGTACTGTGGATGAAGCAAACCTAGAATGACATAGGTGTGGTGAGTGATGAACCTATCTCTATCTTTTGTGACAATACAAGTACTATAAACATTTTGAAGAATCTAGTGATGCATTCTAGGACAAAGCACATGTCTATCAAGTAACACTTCTTGAGGGAGAAGGTATGAAGAATGAAATCAAACTTGAATATGTACCTACCAAAGAAAACATTGATGACATATTCACTAAGGCCCTTCTGAAGGATACTTTTAGTATCTCAGGGGGAAGCTAGGGGTTACTACCCCTCCTTCTTTGAACTAAGTGCACATGGAAATGCATCAGTCCAGTGGATTCATAGACTCTTTTGTTCTAGACTGATGATTGGGTTCTACTCCTTAGGGGGAGTAGAGAAGTGCATTGTTGCAGTATGTGATGTGAAGTGAATAGAGCTTTATATGGAAATAATTTCATTTTCCATTAATGTGAAAGGGGGAGAGAAAGTCATGTAAAAAAATTATGCTTTTGCAGGTTGTCACTTTTGAAAGAAAATGAAAACGGAGAAAAAGCAGGTGATTGTATCTTTGATGGTTTTTCACATCATGTGTTGCCATCAATGACAAAGGGGGAAATTGTTGCAAGTATGGATGTGTTTGGTGGTGTTTCCATTAATATTGCCATTGATTTCAACATAGTTTAGGTTGATTACAGATGGTACTTGTATAGTTGAGATACTTTAGAAGTGCTTAGATTACATGAAGCTGTATTTATGAAGTTGTAGTTGTATTTTTCCCAAGCTTTTGACAAAATTTGAGAAATAATGAAGGTAGTGTTGAAGTGTGTGTTCTGAGTGTGGTATGATATTGTACTCTACATTTCTCCTAAATTGATCCTATGCCTATGCAGATTTGTAGTTGTGTTCATGAGATTAAATGGAAAATATATTCTAATTTTTAGCTTCTAGATTGATGGAGAGTGAAAAATGTGTTCACCGGTGTGTGAACTGGTTTGGCAAACCTATTTGTTTGTGGATTGGGAGATATTTTTTTGCTCCACAATCTTCTGATACTTGGTTTCAAATCATCCAAATCTAGGAGATGATTCATATTGTTGCTTTCTATGTTCTAACAAATGTGCTTGGTATTTAGCACTCTGGAAGACCTGCTCTAGAGCTCCTATGTGTTGTTGGTTGGTCTAGTTGTATTGTTGAAGACTATTCAGTGAATGAAGAATGTTGCAGTTGTTGTGGATACACCTAAAGGTTTCTTAGAGATGGTAAAATTTCTAGTGAAGTGTGTTGAGTGATCCACATGTGATTATCTTGTTGGAGATGCACGTACTTCAAAGATCATTGGTGTTTTCATTAGGTTTGGTTGACCTGGTGTTTACACATTACATTTATATTTTGTATCAAAATTAAGGAAGCATGTGACCGATCCAAGATGTTGTTTGGATCCTAATTAAATTTTTGATTGGTCCTCTCTCATTCTTCTCCACCACGACAATGATGAGTAGATGACCTAATTTGAATTTTGTAATTTGAAATTTTATAGCCAAACTTGGAGAATGTTTCTAAGGTTGAAGATGGTATAAAAGCAAGTCAAGTTGTTGTGAATTGATCATCTATCCATCCATGAATCAAGAAAGAAAGTGAAGTGTGTGAACAAGTGCAAAAATCAGAGTGTGCAAGATCGAATCAAGGCAACATTACTTTGATGTGTTAGATTCCTAAAAGTAGTGATCTGACGGTCTCTACAATATTTTGATCAAGCTGTGATGTGTGAAACCTTTGTGATGGATGTTTATTTTTCTTTTCTTTTTTTGTAGGCAGTGATCCTCCTTTCTGGATAGAAAGTCCTTTGAAGGCAGTGAGCCCTTGTATCTGTGTAGTGAGCCTTTGTATCTGGGCAGTGAGCCCTCTAGCAATGAGCCTCTGTATCTGGTATTGTATTATTACTATATTGTGAGCTAATCCTCGACATGGTTTTTCCCTCATTGGGTTTTCCATGTAAATCTGGTGTCTCTAGTGTTTGCTTTTTGTTATTTGCATTTCATGTTTACACTTAGTAATAGACTGAAGTTAAAATGGAATTGATTAAGGTTAGAAGTAAAGTAATTTGATACAACTAATTCACCCACCCCCCCCCTCTTAGTTGTCTTGTGCATTTCAACATGGTGCAAAATTAATTTTGCTAGCTGTGACTCAATATACACGCATGATATTTTGGGACCTTAAAGGTACATAAATGAATTTATTTTTTGAATTCCAATGTGTACATGAATTGAATTTTCAATTTTATACACTTTTTAATTGGATGTTTGAAATTTACAGATATTGATCGATCAACTCTTACTAATTGTCAAATAGTTAGTTGTATTAGAAGTTTGCATTAAATCATGATAGTAGGATATAGTAGGCTTCCAGTAATTCAAGTTAGAAAAATCATGTTTTTGTGTTGATTGCATTGAGAGGAATGCAAATACTCTACAATGTGAGAATATTAGAGATGGGTATATTTCATAATGGGAAATAAAATAATTAGTGGCCACATCGAACCCTTTTGAAGATAATGACATTGTAGATATCTATAATCCTCTGTATTCAGCTGATTATGAATGTGTATTATATTTAGGTGTTATAAGTAAATTTTAAATTTTTAAATTGAATTTTCACTTACAATTGATTTATATTCTACCTAAGTTGGGCATTGTTTACTACATGGTGTGTACAAGAGATATTTTTGGTTTTCTTGCAAATCTTGACAATACAAAAGGTGTAGATTACTATTTATACTAAGATGTTTGCAACCAAAATGCAAATTGTCATAATCAATGACAAAAGGTGATGGACAAGAGTATCCTATTGGATCAGTGGTTATTGAAGGCACATATTATCAACAAACAAAGATATATATAAATGAAATTATATTTATTGATTATGTGTTGGGTCGAAAGGTTTTACATTATAGTCATTTAGTTATAGCAACAAGATTAAATCTTGAAACTTTACTAAAAAGAGGTTGTGCCAAACAAAGGTGGAGGTTGCCTATTGAAGACCATGAAAATATTTTAGAGATAATAAAAGATAGAGAGGATCTAGATTATATGTACCAATAAATTTAAGATATTTTTGTACATATATATTTTCTATGATAATTGTAGACATCCAAATTTGATCACTTCCATATGATCAAAATCATCTATTATATTCATCTATTTTATTATTAGTGATTAAATAATTTATTTAATCATTATTTCATTTTCTGCCTAAGGTTCCTAAAGTATGTAATTAAATAAATTAAATAATTTACCTTATCCCCTTTCCTTCTCTAAATTAAATAAACATGAAAAACTATTTAATTTGGTCATTTAACCCATTTGGATTAAAACCAATTTTTAATTCCTCTTTTCTCTCTCCTTGTCACATTCTCCATAACCCTCTTTTAATCCAGATTAAATTAATTAATCTATGATTAGGATGTGCACCACTTAATCTTGATTAAGTGTCACATCCTCCATAATCTCCCACTTTCCTCTAATCTCTCATTAATTACCTTAATCATGTGTTTGCACAACCTTAATCAAAATCATTATCCACATTTGGCTTACCTTTTCTGGTCAACCTTCCCACTTACCATTTTTAGCCTGGACTCTCTTCCCCATGTGAATTTTTAATTCACATTTATTTGCCCAAGGTTCCTCTCTTCCCCATGTGAATTTTTAATTCACTTTTATCTTTCCAAGGTCTTCCCCATCCCCCATACAAGATTCTAGAAGCCTTGACTTGTCACTTCACATGTGCCAAGGGCTTCTAGAACCTTGGACTTGTCACATCACCCACATGTGACAAAATCTCCAACTTTTTGGAGACCCTCTCTTATTCACTAGATTCTTCTAATCATTGTGAATTTTTAATTCACTTTTATTCCTCCAAGGAATCTTTTCATCCCCCAAGATCCACCTCATGTACTTCCCTTCCACCTCATTTCCACATCACTCCACCCTAGGACATCTCACACTCCACATGTCAAGATGTGAGGGCTTGTGAGTCCTCAACTCACCATAGCCCTTCATCTTGATCTTGTTGGACTAATCCCAACCATTGAATTCTCTAGAGAATTCCAATTAGCCTATAAATACCCCTCATTTCTCCCATTTTAAGGGGGATCAAGTCTTTTGCAAATAAACTCTTGCAAAATTGTCATTCAAGCTCTCATCCATTTTAGCACTCATATTATCAAATCCATGTTGCATCAATTCATCTTGCATCCATTCAACTTCATTTCCATCCAAGGAGCACAAAAGACTTCAAAATCAAGGGCCAACCAAGGAAGCAACAACATGAAGGTATAACAGCAATCAATTTGTTTATCTTACTTCTATGTTGTTCATTTTCTTAGGCTAATCTTATTGAGGTGCCCTTTTATCTTGTTGCTTTTCTTTATATTACATTATTAGTTTTTATCTAACATCTCACATTAGGAAGTAGCATTTTATTAGGATCACAATAATATATACATGTAACATTTGGGTATGAGGTTCCCCATTTGTGACCTCACCGGTTCATAGCTTCAGATGAAAAGAGTTTACCCCTTGAATAAAAAAAAAACATTTGGACCTAAATTTGAAAATCTTTTTATTTTATGTTGAATTCAAATAATTTCATTCAATAGTAGCCCATGAAGCATTCTATTTTGTGATCTTATTTTTCTTATAAAGCTTTCTTAAGGTCAGGTTAACCTCATGTTTGTGGATATATTTGGTGCATAATTATAACACATAATTTTGATCTTAATTTTGATGATATAAAAAATACTATAGTTGAGAACACTCTTCATTTAATTCCTAAAACCCTTCCCTTCCTACATTGGATTGTGAATCAAAAACACATACTTGTTAGCATTGAAATAAATGTAACATCATAGTATCAAAGATAGAATAGTTAAATTTATAAATAACTTTCTCATTTTCAAGTGAATTTTATTTATTTGTAAATCTAAATATGAAATTTAAGTTTTGGTTAAAAATAAATATTTAATCCTTTATTAAGCTCAAGCACCTTAGTTAAAATGGAATTTTACTTGATTTAGTAAAGTAAAAATAAATTTGTGAAGTATGGTATACAAATTATTATTTAAGTTTTAATTAGACTAGCTATAAGAGACCTTCGGTTATGTGTCTAGATTTAATCCAATAGCATAACCTTTTTATATAATCACCATCACATAATCTTCATCTCAAGGATCTAATACTAAGGAAATATTTAAAATAGAAAATATTTTCCCAAAAACATGGGCTCAAAGCATGTGCCAAGTCTTGGTCCAACCAATTGAAGTTGGACCCATGTTCCCTTCCACTTGTGTGAGATCTCCAAAAGTAGAATGTAGTTCCTATTACACATTTTTTATTTTTATGACCAAGGGGATCATATGTAATTCTCAAGCACTCCATATAAGAGCACTAATTACACCTAAAAACCTCTTCCATGTGGGTATTAATATTTATACAAAGATAATATTTCAGGTCCACTATGTAATCCCCCTCTAATAATAACCTTCTACCAGAAGTCTAGTCTTGTACTTTTTTAACTTACCATCTACATTGAATTTTAATAGAACACTCATTTACAACACGTGAGCTTTCTTCCTTCATTTAAATCAAATAGATATCAAGCCTTTCATTTACACAATGTTATCATCTCCTTTACCATGGAATCTATCCAATAATTTTTCTCATTTAAAGAGAGATTCTTTCACAAATATAAGTTCATCATTAAAATTAGTTAAATTAAATGTACACAATAAAAAATTAGAGAGATATACCTTTCAAAAATTTTATACTCTCTTGCAGACCTTAATCTTTTTAATTATTTTTCCCATCCATACTTTGTATGGTGTCTCTTCAACAAGGATGGAAATGGGAAACTTATTTATCAAATAACAAAAAGTACTAACAACTTACACGCAAATAATTTGCTTCAAATTAACGCAACTTAACATACTTTTATTTATTTCCTTTAATATTATATTCATTATCTTAGCTACCCCATTTTTATATATATGGAATATTTTTCTTTTAAACTACAATCCAATTATGTTTCAAAAATTATTCAAATAATTTAGATGAATATACCCCCATGTTATTTGATCTCAAATCTTTTATTTTTTTCCTTATAAGTTTCCACAAGCACCTTAAATTACTTATGCTTACAACTTCATATTTGTGCCTAAGAAAATAAACCAAATATTTTCTTGAAAAAACACCAATGAAGATGGGATAATATAGATGGTTTCTAAGATATATGAATTAACTCTAAAATCCATTTTGTTGTGAGAATTTAACTTTATTTTGCTTATGAAACACACAATCTCACCTATATATTTATTCTTCAATGTTTTTGATCCTTTCTCACCTAGATGCAGTATGATCTTTGATGTCAAAACATTTTCATATCAAATAATTCATTTACATGATCAAAATTCATGGTATAGTTAGATTAAGTAGTACCATCAAATCCAAATAAATTACCATGCCTAATACCCTTTTCTAAAACCAAATCTCCCCTAACCAATTTTTAACCATGATTATCATAAATAATATGCACAATATTATCATTCAACTTAAAATCTTAAATATGTTTTTTGGCTAAACCATGAATGTGCAACACATCAAATAGTGTCTTCATTGTGCCATCACTAAACATTAGTGTTATACTACCCTTAACAATGATCTTATTATAATTTTTTTCACCTAATTAGACCTCTCTATTATATAATTTATGCAACACTTCCTATGTGAATTCATATGAAAAGAGGCAGCTAATCAATATCTCTAAATATTATAGATTATTAAATTCTAAAATATTTTTAATTAGTGATGAACTATAATTTTCAAGCATAGAAATGGGTTCAAAAAATTTCAAGCAAGATGACATGATAACTTTGAGTGAATTTATAGTGAATGTGGAAGTTACCTATTCTTAATTCTTAATGCAACATGAAAATTGAATAAACGTATGATTGTTTTAGGGTTTTTTAATATTAATATTATGTTTATTGTTAAATGTTAAATAATTGATGTATAAATAGTTGTCAAAACCATTAGAACATATCCAAAATCCTAAGATGCAAAAGCTACTAGACAAAGCACTTGGATCATATCCTAGAACATGTATAGCTCAATACTTTCACAAAACAAAAAAATCAAGTTGAAACCATGTAACAAACTATCCATACTCACTCATGAAAACAACCATTGTAAAGCCCTGATTATTCAACCCACCATTCCCAACTACCTTATTCAACCAAAAATCATTAAATTAATTTAATTTTTTTATAGATTAAAAGTGAGCAAGAATATTAAACTTTCCCAACTCAAAACCCTAATTAGCTTCAAGAATTTCTATTTCTATAATAAGATGACCCATAATGTGAAACCATAATGTAAAATGTATATACTATAAAACATAATAAGATGAAGCATAATGTGAAACCATAATGTAAAATGTAGATAATGTGAAAATCATCATCTAAGAACCATAATGTGAAAAATCATGTGTCTGCATGTGAAACAAGTCAAAGTGGAGGATGCCTAGTATGACTATGGATTGATCTCTCTCCTAATCCATGTTTGGATCCATGTCTTGATCTCTCTCTAGATCCATGGCCTGATGCCTCTCTCGATCCTTTTTTTGATCCATATTCTGATTTGCCTCCCTGGTAGGCACCAAAATTTCTGCTATAACTAGTTTCACTTGTCCATTCACATAACTCCAATCACTAAGGGTAGTAATTGGAGTTATGTGAAAGGATAAGTGAAACTAGTTATATAGTAGAAATTTTGGTGCCTACAATGTATTTTAAGATATGACTTACAACTAGATATAATTTCATTTAAATGCACATTATTTTATGAATATATTTAAGTGGTGCATTTAAATTAAATTTTAGTCATACTCTTTGTAATGCCCCGCCACGCAACCCTAGAGGAAGTTGCAAACAACTACTTAAATGGAC
Organism: Sequoiadendron giganteum; assembly: GCA_007115665.2. Classification (NCBI taxonomy): domain Eukaryota; kingdom Viridiplantae; phylum Streptophyta; class Pinopsida; order Cupressales; family Cupressaceae; genus Sequoiadendron; species Sequoiadendron giganteum. Next base: position 237,290,708 of record CM021108.1, on the reverse strand, counting down.
TAATTTTTTTTTTGTTTAAGTAAAATTATTAAGCAAGTTCACTATCTAATGCCAACAACCTCTAAGGTTACGAGACAAAGGTTAAATAGAACCCAAACAAAAAACATGAATTTAAACCATGTCAATTATTTAATTAAGAAATAAACACATACATTCCTATTAAGATAATTTACATCAAAGCATAAGAGATAACTTTCAATTTCATTTATCCATAAATAAACAATATGGTTACAACTCTCGTTCCCCGAATGAGGCAAGTCCAATGAATAATGTTACAATTACAACTTCCACCTCGATAACAAATGAGGGGTAATAAATCACAAGATCAACTGAACTAAATAAGGTATGAAAGTAACTGGATCATATGAGCTCTCCAACTGGAAGTCTCGTCCACATGATCAAGAAGGAAAACCCAACGAAGTAAGGTGCACGTTCCACCCAACCAAGTGGAACCCAAAGGTCCACCCCCCATGCTCGGAGATAGTAACAAGGATTTATAGCTAAGAACATCTACCACAAGACATAGGCTAACACAACCGAACTGAAATAAATACAATGACATCACTTAACATGATGGTTACAATGCTTCCAAAATTACATAATCAACTACATCACTAATGCGAATATACTGTTGACTTAGGAGAAGTGTCATCACAATGTTACATAGGTTATCTAGGTGAGTCTTCCTAGGCCCCGACCCCCAACTCGGGTTATCCTGGTAACCTCTAACGACTTTCGGCCTCTCATGTAATCCAATGCAGAATCATTTATCTCTCGTAGAGACAAGATAATGATCTTGCCATTCCAGGCCTTCTTGTCTCAACCCAAGTCTTAACAAGCCCTTGCGTTCATGAGCGAGGCATAATTATCTTATTAAGTGTTTGATACTACGTGATACTCTAATCAGTTAATTATGTTATCACTGGATTAACTAACTTGCAATGAGTTATCCTGGCACCACTTTGTGTGCCGACCCTCGTTACAAGCCACTCCTCTAAGACGACACGTGGAACAACTCCACAACCCAAGGGTACACAAGTGTGACATAAGGATATCACATTCCTATCCATGACATACAATCAACACATTCCCATTCGTGATAACCGGGTAACAAACTGGTTACAGTTAAACACACTACCCAAGGCAATCCAAAGGTTGACTAACATAGTACGACAACCTACAAACTTGAAAACCCAATTGGAAGACTTGCCAAATTCTATGACCCACATTTACCAAATGATAACAAGAACAGATCAAAATCAAGGCCAGAATTAAATCTACTTTGGATTCACTAAATCCATTTCCTCATCATTCAACAATTTATTGCATTAAATAAATTGAATTAAATTCATCCTTTCAAATAAGGGAGAAATTAATACTTAATAACTTAATTCCCCTACTGGCATTTAATTAATGATAAATTAACCAGATAATCATATTAAACCAAATTCAATGATGTAAAATAATTATTGTCTCCTCGTTTAATTGTAACCATTTAAAACAATCAGCTTGTTGAAAACGCATTGTTTAGTATCAAAAACTAATTTCCCCTATAAAATACATTTTAAAATAAAACAACGATTAAATTAACCTCAACATGCTTTCAACTTTCCCAAAATGACTAAAAACATACCTTAAAAGAAAACAGATATCTAATATACATAAATATCCATTTAATTAAGATAAATAATTATCCATATAATATTAAAATATTATCCCACATAATATTAATCATTAATATTATTATAGAATAATAACATTATCTATTTAATATAATAATAAAATAAATATTAGTATATATATTTTAATATTATAATATGATAATAATAATATTATATATTATAATATTAAAATAATAATTAATATTTAAAATATTACTTATTTATTTTTTTGAAACAAAACTCATTCGTGCCTCGGGCCGCGCGCCAACCCTCAGGGTTGAGTCGTGTGGCCTCGGGGCATGTACATAAGGATGGGGTGGAATTTCTAGCACTGGCTGCGGGTTTCACAAGCGGTGGCGGATTTCACAGGCGGCGGCGTTGGCTGGTCGCCTGGCTTGGTGGCGGTGGCTGTGCATAGCTGACCACCATTAAAGGTGGTCGTTGCACCAACGACCGGGCAGAGGTTTGGGGGCACATTGGGCATGGCTCCCCCACACCTCCTCCCATGGGGGCGGTTGTGGGGTGAGCCCCCAGCCCCCCAAAAATTTAAAACCCTATTTTTTTTTTTTAAGTTTTTTTGAAATAAAAAAAAAACTAAAACCAGAAAAAAAACCAATCATTTAAAAATCCGAACCTGGCATAATTTTTTATAAATTTTTTTCCAGCATAACCCCCTTTTGACATATTTAAAAAATAAAGTATACACACACACACATACACACACACACACACACACACACACACACATATATATATATATATATATACATATGTATATATATATATATAATATATATTACCCTTCCATAATCAAATTTTCAAAAAAAATTGAGAGATGAAAGTAGAAACAATCATTTACAGTCATGGATTTTCATTTTTTTTTTTCTCTTATTTTTTTTTGAAACAATTCATTTCTAAAACATAGAGGTTTATTATTCCCAATTTGAAAACAAGAATCTATCAGGGTTTGTTTTGCAATTCAAACAGAGGAATCTAAATGTTCTTTTACCATGATTTTTGAATAGCAAAATATAGATAAATATATTTTCAAAAAAAAATGAATTTAAAAATAATGAACCTATTATTCTTGAGCTTGAGAAGATCCAAAGGGTGCTTAGCTTCGAACCTTGCTTCCAAATTCAGTTCCACAAATTTTTACAGCTTCAATCCAAAACCCACAAGAATCCAACAATTCCTCCCCTCTTCTATTTTCAATTTTCAAAACTTGTTGAGAAAAACTTATGAAGAAAATTCAAATAATAAAGAAATTTTTCAAAAATATCATGCACCAACCCTCATAAATTTTCAAAAATAGAATAACAAATATCTCAATTTTTCCAATTTTTTGAACTCAAATTTCCTAAAATGAAATTTAAAACATTTCTTTTAATTTTCAATTTCAACATCATAAATTTAATTAAATAATAAAATAGATTTAATCAATGATTAAACTATTTATTAATTAAATTAGATTAATAATAAAATAAATTACATTTCAACATAAACCAGATAAAGTTAAATGATAGTTCAACTACCAAAGCATATATTTTAACCTTTTTTCAAATTTGCAATATAAACTGAAATCAAAGCCAGATGACAAAATTAAGGCAACTTAACCCGACTAACACCTGACGACACACTATGACTAGGGTGACAACTTGGCACGAAAAACCTAGCTACTATCTCCTAATCGAATGTTGTTGGCAATGGACACGCTCAAACCTGTGAAACTAGGTGGAGTCGATATCTTGTACCTGTCAACCTGCGAACAAAGAGTATATCCACATGCATTAATATGTCATAAATAAGGCACACCGTGAAGAGGAAATCACAGAATCGCAGGGTGCTCGCAATGCGAGTGATGCGATACCATCCTCTTCACCAATACATTAGTAATAATTGACGCATCTAACATGGCACCATAATCAAAAGCATAGACATCATAAATTTGAATATCCACTTATGTTAATTCAAAACATGCCATAATAATAACATCAAAATATAGTATCATCACATCAAGATACATCATGATAAAATATTGATTAATTGAAACCAGGTACATAGTCAAAATACAAACAAAAACTAAAACATAAAAGGGAAAACAACATCGTTTGCACAACAGAGAAAAACAGAGGGGTATTACACTCTTACATTAAGTTGTAAGTCATATGGGTATGTGTTGGATCATGATGGGCCAAAAAGTGGCAATATGTAAGTGATATGATGGCCCATGTGGCTGGCAACTTTTTTTTTACCCAAAATTGATGAAACGAAAAGGGTTTTTAGAGGAGATTCTTAGATTTCCACCAAGATAAATTATGCTTTACTTTTAATTTAATAAATAATTATTATTCATTTTCTATTTGAATTATGACTAAAGTCCTGATTGATAGGTTGATTAAAAAATATCTATACCTTTCAAAGGGTATCACATTTTTTGAATTTTAAACATGATTCACATTCTATGCTTCACATACTATAGGATTAAAAAAAAAAAATTGAATTTCATGAAGTTTTGACCAAGTTAAGGTGGTCAAACATACGAGTTTTTATATTTTTTAAAAGTTGTAATAAAAAAATAATAATTAATTATTTACTTGGAAAAAAATTACAAAAAAATATGCATCACATTGGGACATGAGTCTTCTACTTATATCTAAAATCTTATAAAAAAATATTATCATTTTATTGTGGTTAGGGTGGTTAGACAGACACCTACTTCTTATTTTTTCCCCTAAAATTCAAGTACTACTACATTGAAATTTCAAATTTTCACCAAATAGATTTTTTTTAAATAAAAAATAAACCTAGTAGTTTAGAAACTAAATTAAATTTGCAACAAATTCTATTCTTACATATTTTTGAAATAGTATAGTTAACTTATTCAAATGTTTACATCAAGTTGCCTAACTCTGATTTTTCTGAATTTTATTGCCACTTAAGGGCCTGTTTTTTCCATGATGATCAAGCACATGCCCATAGCGCTAGGCACAAAAAATTCTACTATAACTATTTTCACTTATCCATTCACATAAACTCCAATTACTACCCTTCCAAGATTATTTCAATAAAGTATTTGATTGATCAATTTTATTGTATTGAATGTACACCATCAACAAGCATGACCTATTAAACATTCACTTACTACGAGGCATCCAAAAAGGCCAATTATTACCCTTCCAAATTATTTCAATAAATTTTTATTTAATATTCTTCTATATTTGATTGGAATTTTGCATGTTCAATTGAATTGACTATGTTCGAAGGCTGATATGTCAAAGAGTGAGTCTACAAATACATTTTGAACCCATGTTTTCCTACATTCAATACACTAAATGATCAATCAAATACAAAAGAATATTAAATGACAATTTATTAAAATAATTTGGAAGGGTAATAATTGGCCCTTTTCACCATTCTCGATGATGATATACATTGAATACAATAAATGATCAATCAAATACTTTATTGAAATAATATTGGAAGGGTATTAATTGGAGTTATGTGAATAGATAAGTGAAACTAGTTATAGTAGAAATTTTAGTGCCTAGCATAATGTATTTTAGGATATGACTTACAACTTAATGTAAGAGTATGACTATAATTTTATTTAAATTCACCACTTAAATATATTCATAAAATCATGCATTTAAATGAAATTATATCTAGTTGTAAGTCATATCCTAAAATACATTGTACGCACAAAAAATTATACTATAACTAGTTTCATTTAAACATTCACATAAACTCCAACTACTACCCTTCCAAGATTATTTCAATAAAGTATTTGATTGATTAACTATTGTATTGAATGTACACCATCACCAAGAATGACCTATTAAACATTCACTTAGTGTGAGGCATCTAAAAAGGCCAATTATTACAATAAATTGTTATTTAATATTCTTCTATATTTGATTGGCATTTTGCATGTTCAAGTGAATTAACTACGTTTGAAGGCTGATATGTCAAAGAATGAGTTTACAAATAAATTTTGAACCCAAGTTTTCCTACATTCAATGTACATTAAATGATTAATCAAATACAAAAGAATATTAAATAATAGTTTATTAAAATAATTTGGAAGGGTAATAATTGACCCCTTTCGTCATTCTCAATGATGGTATACATTGAATACAATAAATGATCAATCAAATACTTTATTGAAATAATCTTTGAAGGGTATTAATTGGAGTTATGTGAATAGATAAGTGAAACTAGCTATAGTAGAAATTTTGGTGCCTAGCACAATGTATTTTAGGATATGACTTACAACTTAATGTAAGAGTATGACTATAATTTCGTTTAAATGAACCACTTAAATATATTCATAAAATCATGCATTTAAATGAAATTATATCTAGTTGTAAGTCATATCCTAAAATACATTGTACGCACCAAATATTTTACTATAACTAGTTTCACTTATCCATTTAGGTAACTCCAAATTAATAACTCCAATTACTACCCTTAGTAATTGGAGTTAGGTGAATGGATAAGTGAAATTAGTTATAATAAAAAAATTGTTGCCTAGGACAATGTATTTTAGGATGACTTACAACTCTATAATTTCATAATTCATAAAATTATAGAATTGTAAGTCGTATCTATAATTTCTACTAGGCCCACATCCTAAAATATATTGTTTTAGACACCAAAATTTCTACTATAACTAGATTCACTTTTTGCAACAAGGGTTGGTGTTGGTGAGCTTTCATTTTTTCATCAATGTTTACTAACTCTTTTGCCTAATCTAAGTCTATCACATATTTTGAGTAGCATAGGTTATATGGTTTAGGTTGTGTACAAAACGGGTTTCATTTTTAAATCTAATATCTCATTGATTCTTGTATTTTTTAAAAATATGAAATTGGTTCATATTGCCATATCTTTCTACTTTTATTGGTATGGTCAACAAGAGAGCATTAGTTGGTCCAAATATTGGTCCAAACATTTTGGAAGAACTAAAAGGTTTGGACCAACTAATGCCCTCTTGTTGACCATACCATATTTCTTTGTTATTTCATGAGCTACTGTATATTCTAATCTTTCTTGGAGGAGCAAGCTCATCTCAACCCTACTATGAATATCAAATCTAAAACACTAATTCTTATTGTCTATAATTAATTAGGATGAAATGAATAATAGATACACAATAAAAATTAATGTTTTGGTTCACTTATAATTACTGGAGTGTCTATAATTTTCTTTCAACCACAACTTATAGTTTATAGATGCAAATTTTAGCAAATACTGTTGTGTTTGTTGAGTCATGATCAACCACAACAATGTAAAAGTATAGGCCCAAATTTCCCAAAAGACAAAGGTAATCTCTATATGATCCTCACTGAATTAGTTGGCATTTTTCTCTTCCTTATGTTATAAATAACTTGTTTAATGCTTGCATAGATGATATTTTTTAATGTGACATGGCCAATTAGTTTGTACAAAGTTGCTCTACTTCTCAAAATATTGATTATTGTTCTATTCTTATAATAGTTAAGTTGATTTAGTTTTTACAATTATTGTCATCTAGTGAGGATATGATTTACCACTTCATTCTTTAAAATCAGAATGTGTATGTTAGAATAGGTAAAGTTTCTCATTTTTTTTTTATCATCCCCATAAATTTGATGAACCTAATAAGGCAATCATGTTCAATTTTCAAATTTTGGTTAGCCATCTTTGCATTATATGGTTGTGGTGGTACTTCCAAGATATCAAATTAGGGTTTTGTCTACCACTATAGGATTTCTAGGCATTTGCATGTTGAATAATGTCTGGGTGCATACCAAGTAAGAGAGTTAGAGATCTCAGAGGAGGTTCATGTTTTATAGTAGCTAGTGCAACTAAAAGATTAAATTAACTATAAGTATTTTCCTAAACATCTGATAGATCTTCTTTATGCATTATCTATAATACATGTCCAAGATAATGATTCAAGGTTATGTATACCACTACAAGATTTCCAAACATTTGCATGTTGAATAATGTCTGGGTGCATACCAACTAAGAAGATACTTAGAGATTTCAAAGGAGGTTCATGTTTCATAATAGCTAGTGCAACTTAAAGATTTACCAAAGATAAAGAGAGATTTTAAAGAAAACTTTTTTTTACAAAGAGAAAGATAAAACTTGTATAGCTTTTCATTTCCGATTAAAAGCACAAAATTGGTATTTTTTCACTTTTAACATTGGGGTCAACTGTGTCATATGTCCCCATTAGTTACCATGTGACCATAGGAAGCTGGGCATGTGTACCTCTAATCTGATGCAATTCTATAGTGTCAAAACACTACATTAAGTTCCAATTTGTTTTTTAACTCAGGAATCATTTTTCCCATCAATTTTACCTAATCTAAGAGATCCTCAATGAACCACTTTGATTAAATGATCTCTATGTTGTGCTAGTTTCCCCCATGCAAATTTTATTTTCCCAAGGTGAAGAATCCACAAAATTGCCTCAGTATATACCTTATTGGTTTTTGAGTGCAAAGATGTCAAATATTTTAGAGAATCAAGAACCTCTTGAACCTTAAAACAATTTCAAAATTTGTCCAAATTTTTGACATGAAAGAAAAGAATGTAACGCCCCGCCACGCAACCCTAGAGGAAGTTGCATTTAACTACTTAAACAGAATAATTTTTTTTTTTAAAAGGAATAATTAATAAACAAGTTCACTAACTAATGCCAATGACCTCTAAGGTTATGAGACAGAGGTTATATAGAACCTCAACAAAAAACATGATCTAAACCATGTCAATTAATTAACCAATAATTAAAGCACATACAACCAATGAGATGAATTACATCAAAGCATAAAGGTAACTTTCCATTGCATTAATCCATTCATTATAATAAGATTATATCACTCATTCCCTGAATGAGGTAGGTCCAATAACATAATGAGATTACAATTACAACTTCCACCTCAATAACAACTGAGGGGTAAAATAATACAAGATCAACCGAAATGAAATACGACAAGAACTGATACTGAAACCCACGAGCTCTCCAACTAGAAGTCTCATCCACATGAACATGAAGAAATGACCCAACGGATTTAGGTGCACACCACCCAACCAAGTGGAACCCAAAGGCCCACCCCCCATGCTAGGAGATAGTAACCAGGAATCCTAGACAAGACAATCTACCTCTAGGCACAGGCTAACATAACTCAACCAAACTAAAACAACCAACCACATGAACCTCACAAGTACATCCCAAGGTACGACTCAAATACATGCAAGTACTACACAAGTACAACACTGCATAGTCACGATGCTTCCAGAAATAAAGCAAGACAAATATGTTACGAGAACCATACCACATAGTCAAACACCAACCATGGTCACATAAAGTATGTTACGGAAACCATACGCACAATAGACAAGTACCAACTATGGTCACACAAAGTTCCATCTCACAGCACATCGTGAGTTACCCACACTGATCGTCAAGATGGTGGCCCTAACCGATCATTGGACCTCATACCTACTAGAGCAAAACCAAAGGTCAACTATTGTCCTAGACAGAGTGTCATCACACAGCTCGTCATGAGTTACCCACACTGCTCATCAAGATGGTGGCCCTAACTGATCATTGGACCTCTTACTTACTAATGCGGAATCAAATACCTTTCGTACAGACAAGATAGATGACCTTGCCGTTACCGGCCTTCCCACCCATCCCAAGCCTAACCGAGCACTTGGATCTATGAGTGAGGGATAATTATTTTTTAGTGTGAAGTACTACCCAAACTCTAAGTATATTACTTTAGTTATCACTGGATTAAACCACTTCTGAAGGTTACCCAGTCTTACCTCTTCCGGGCTTTGGCCCCTACAGAAGCCACTCTTCTACTTGACAACACACATATAACATCCAAACATCACGGGTACAAAGTGGAACAAACAAGGTATTACAACCACTCCTTTCTTAGGAGGCAACCTAAGTTCAAAACCCTCTCCAAACACTGGAGGTATCAAAGTAACAAAACTGCTCCTGACCGCTCCTAACAAGGAGGCACACATTACAAAATCCACTCCTTTCTCAGGAGGCACAAACGTCCCCATTCGTGAGAACTGGGTACTAACATAGACACAATCCTCATGCACTATACAAAGGATACAAACCAGGTTGACATAACAAACCGACAACCCACGAAAAAAAAAACACAACTGGAAGCCTTGTCCAATGTAATGACTCAATTTCCCAAATGATGACAAGAACAGATAAAATTCAAAACGAGAATTAAATCTGCTTTGGATATTCTAAATCCATGTTCTCATGCTAACATTCAAGATTTTATTGCGTTAATGAAATTGAATTAAATATGTCTCTTTCCGACGAACGAAAAAGCTCAAATCAAACGTTTAATTACACTAATTGCTTAAAATGATATAAAATAGACATTTATTTTCATTCATTTAGATAACATCATTTAAAATAAATATTTGTTTCATCTTTTCAACATATTCATTTCTAAAACAGTTAACCTAACTTAATCAACCAAAATCAAATTTACTGTTCCATTAAATCCATCACTTTAATTAAAACACTTTAGTATATATATATATATATATATATATATATATATATATATATATATATAAAAAAACCCCATCTAATTATATGCATACATAATCATGTATATATATCATAAATAAATATGAAATTAACTAAATTAAAAATAATTAATATATATTAATATTTTATTATTATATAAATATAATATTAAATATTAATATATATTAATATTTAAATATTATAAAAATATAATAATAAATATTAAAATATATTAAAAATTTATTTTTAATAAAAAAACGAAACCAAAAAAACTGGCCGCATCTCCTAGGGATCCGCGTGCGGGTTAAGGGGCAAGGGGTTCACCGTGGTTACCCACAGCCATCCCTTAGGCGGGCTATGTTAACCATAGCCGACCCACTGTGGGCAGACTGTGTTAACCACAGCTGACCCACACTGTGGGCGTGGCTTTGTTTAACACAGCCGACCCCGGTTGGGCGGTGGCGGCGGTAGAAGGGTGTGGGGAGTGGGGAGGGGCACATTGGGCGCGGCTCCCTCCGCCCGCCTCCCATGGGGCACGGTGGGGGTTGAGCCCCCAGCGGCCTCCCCAATTTTTATATTGAATTTTTTTTTTAACCCAAAAATCATGACTTTGCATTTTTTTTAAAAACGCAATTTCCTTTTTTTTTAAAATAAAAAAAACAAGGTCCATATTAATTCGGGTTTTATTAAATAATAACCCTCTTTTATAAACCACAAGAATATATATGCATATATATATGTATATATATATACTGTTAAATGTATATATATATATATATATGTATATGCATGTTTGGTCAATAGGATAGAATAAATTGAGAAAACCAGAATGATAAGTGCAAAAGAACAATGATTTACATTCAAGCACATCATTTTCTTGGAAGCAATTTAATTTTAAGAGGATCTTGCCTTAATTGAATTCAATCAACAAAATTTAAAAACTCTTTCCATAAGATCTTCAACCATGAAATTTAAAATTCAAAAATCTCAAAACCAAACATTTAAAAGACAAGAACCTGGTTTTTTTTGAAATTGATAGCAGATCCTGATGGTGACTTGACTCCGTCTTCAGATCCACAGGTTCTCCAAGCTTTACCCAAAAACCCACCAAATTGAAGAATTCTTTCTCTATCTAATTCAATCTTTTTCTCAAAACTTCAAGATCCAAAAATTGAGAGCAAAATTCAAACATAAGGATTTTTTTCCCTCAAATCCTTCAACCACCATCATAAATTTTTTAAAATAGAAAATTAGAAAATATCTTAATTTCTTCAATTTTTGAATTTCAAACTTCTAATTTGACTTTTAATTTCATTTTCAATTTTGAATTCCAAATTTCACAATTTGACTTTCATGCATTTTCTTTATTTTCAAATTCCATAAAATAACAATACTTTAACATAGATAAATTCACTTATTTCAACATCCAAATTTAATTAATTAATAAATAGATTTAATCAACGATTAAATTATTTATTAATTAAATTAAATTAATAATAACTAAATTATATTTCAACATAATTTCCAGATTACCTTATTCAACAACTTAAATACCTTAAGCCATTTAAATCATCGAATTAAATTTGCAATTAAATAACGAAGAGAGGGAACGATAACCAAAGCAACACAACCTGACAACAATTGATGACATACAAGGACTAGGGTGACGACCTGACACGGAAACCTAGCTACTATCTCCCAATCAAATACCATTGGGTATTGAACACGCTCCAACCTGTGAAACCAGGTGGAGTCGATGTCCTGTACCTGTCAACCTACAAATCAAATAAACAACAACATATAATCCTGTGATGCAATATTGTCCTTTTCACCAATATAGTAGTACTACTGACAAATCTAACATATTAATATAATCCAAAGCATAACATCATTAATTCGAATATCCATTTATGTTCATTCAAAACATGGCATAAGATAACATCATATTAAAATACCATCACATCAAAAGATTACAATAACGTCGCTTTATAGATATCGACCAAATAGAAGCCGAGTACCATAGTCAAGGTACTAACAGAAAGTACAACAA